>RJWH01000294.1:0-236177 GCA_004363575.1 Solenodon paradoxus
AATGACAGATGACATATAAATGAATACACATGGCTGTGTTCCAATAAAACTGTTTATATAAATAAGATGGAGCTGGATTTGACCTATAAGCTTAAGTTTGCCAACTGCTGGCTCAGGAATCCCTCGATAGCGAGGTTCCCCAGGCCAGGATTCTTATTCATCTTGGCAGCTTCAGGATCTCATGCATAAAAGGCATTGAATAGATGTGTAATGCAAAAATGAGTATATTGAATGAGGTCATTAAGATTTGGCTGCTCACAGTCTGCATTCCCAGTTACCAAGTAACTATCTGTTATTGTCTTTTCAGTTTCCGTTTCAGATAGGGAACCAAGAATGTCATAATTTTTGTATAAATGAACTTGCTGACACCTGCTTGCTACCTTCTGGTGCCCTATTCCTTCGACTAGAGATGTGTAAATAGAATTCATAAGAAAATTCTAATTCAGTGTGTGATATGGAAATATGTAATGAGAATATTATAGCTAGAAAATGAAAAAAGAATAGAAATACAGAAAGGGCTTGAAACTAATGCTTAAATTTGTTGTAAAATAGTTTATACATATGAAACTCATATATGTAGCATACAAGTTAATATGACCACCAGTGTAAGTTAATTTTATGTGTGAAAAATGACTCAAATAACATATATTACATTTATTTTATTCTAAGTACAACACATGCTTGTTTTAATAAATGGAATTTTAAAACGTTGCATAATCCCATATGCCAAAAATCAGCGAAAGGGCTGCGAAAATTGCAGTTTGGAGTGGGATGTGAGAACCCCGTATGTTGATATTATTGAATGACAGTGGTGTTATGAGGTCATTGTGGTAGGTTGCTCAACAGTTATCATCACCTGGCTTCACCTTCTTGGGGACCAGTTGTTAAAGGTTGTGCTCTTCATTCCTGCTGTCCTCTGACTACTATAAACTCTAAGCTCGAAGGAGGTTTAGGAAGGGCAGAGGAAGACTCAGTATAGGCTCATGGCTCTAATTTCATCCTTTTGAATGATGCATTCTTCATACCATGACCAGGTACTGTGAACCACATACCAGTCTCAAGACTATAGCTTCAGTAATAAATAGGACAGCAAATTTAATATTTATACTTGGTTAAATTGAAATGTTATTCCCCCAAGTACAAGGCAACTTTGGTCTCTATGCACCCATATTTGCATATAAGCCTCACATGAAATTGGCTTCCTCCCTATTCAAATTCATTTCCACATATTGGGTGATGGCTGTTAATGATGGAAAAGCTGTATTAGTAAATGATTATAAAGCACTTGGCTAATCATAATGAGGACTAAATAACCCTTTGATAAAGCTGGGCCACGGCAAGCATTGATAACCTGGGCCCCAATGGCTCCTTGTGAGGTCCAGCCTTGGCAGGCACCCACATGACATGCATTTACCTGTGTCCCTGGCAATCCGTATTGATTGGATGCACCCCAGGTGTTGAGCATGAGAGGAACTTTGCAGAGCCCAGACTAGGTAATTGTTGGCTCCTATCTGAAAGTGGATCTCAATTTAATGGGGTGAACTAGTTTGTGGGTCAGTTTTTGCTAGCTTTTCAGATAGACCTAAAGTAGTTTGTGCATTGTAGATCAATATAGTTTTAAGTGTTCATAAATAGGACTGGTCAAACAGATACATGTACACCCATGTTCATAGCAGGATTGCTCATAATAGCCAAGCAATTTCCACAACCTAAATGTCATATCAACAGATGACCGCTCAAGCAAGATGTGGTATCTCTCCACAGTGGAATATCATCCAGCCTCAAACAGTAGTGACATCCTGATGCATGCTGCAGCATACTTGAATCTGGGAAACGTTCTGCAAAGTGAAATAAGCCAGACTACAAAAACACAGATATTGTATGAGTCCACTTACATGGCATACCTAGAATAGTCACGTTCATAGAGATAGAAAGTAAAATGACCATTATCAGGAGCTGGGGAAAGAGGATGATGGGAAGTTAGTGTTTAATGGGTACAGAGTTTCAGTTTGGAAAGATGAAAAAATTCTGGAGGTGACGGTGGTGTTAGTTGTACAAGATTGTGAATGTACTTAATGCCACTGACCTCCACACTTAGAGTAGTAATTTATATGTTATGTATATTTACTACAAAAATGTAAATACACATACTTATACACACATCCCAATACTCAAGCATTTTCTTTTATGATTTCCATTTAAAGTTAGAAAAAACAAGGATTTCATGGTCAATTTGCGCTTTGCTTCCTTTTGCCTCTTGGTGGTCTAGTGCTAGTTCCTCTGGGCTGTCTTTGGTCTTCCTGCAGTACTAAGTCAAGTTCAGTCACTCTGACCTCACCTTGTGGGTGGTGAGAAGACAGTCCAATGTTAGCTTGGCAAAGTGGGGAGGAATGAGATTGAGAGTCTGTGGGATGGGGATGGGGATGGGGAGAAAGATCTATAAGGTCATAAGGAAGAAAGTAATTGATAATTAAAAACACAATTTTGACCAGAGATCTTGGAAAGGATAGGAGGTGATCCCTTCGGATCCAAATTGTGGGTGGGCGGCACTCTAGAGAAGGCTTCTGGAAGCATGTATAAGCTGTAATGCAGAATGGGTTGATGGGATGATTTGTGATGTTCAACCGTTTGCTCACGTGGAGCAGGAAGGAGCCATTCCTGGGAGCAGTGTTCTCCACGCTTCCTGTTTATTTATTTCTCCATCAATCTATTTTCTCAAAAGAACTGGGCGTTCAGTTTCCTACATATGAATTGGAAAATTGATGTCTACATTTGTTGTTCTCTCACTTACTTAGAAACTTCGGGAAATAGGTTTCCTAATGGCCTTAGAGCAGAGTTAAAGTTATCACTTTTGTTGAAATATGACTTGGGTAGAAACCTGAACTTGCAGTTCTCCTCTCAACGGAAGTGACACCAAACATTGAGGTGCTGAGGGCTCCTGGCAGGGTGCTGTGGAAAGTGCAGGGAAGCACCTGGCACAGGGTCCCGGGGATTTGCTGCTGCTGTAGGTAGCAAGGCAGGAAAGGGGGAGATTTTGGCACAGCTGCTCTAAACTTCCAGCCCCTCTCTGAGCCCCACTCACCTCCTGGTGTCTCTGACTGCTTAGGATTTCATGCTCACACCTTTCCTGAACTCTATCAAAGTCCATCAACCTCTTCTGGTTCTGTTTGTCCCTCTGGCTGCCTGTCTCCTGGCAGGTGAAAGTGAGTTGTGTTTAATAATATTTCTCCTGGAATTCCCATTTCAGAAACCAGCAAGATTTAAATCACAAACTACCCAAGAGAAGATCTATAAGACATGAGTAGATTTTTCATAGAAAAGAAAATATGCGCAGCCAAAAGACAAGAGGAAACAGCCAGGACCCTTTCAGGTCAGGGAAATGCAAATCACGGAGACACCATTTTGCAGCTAATCAATTAGTAAAAATCAAAAAGTCCTGACAATATAAAATGTTGGAGAAGAATCAGATCTAAAGGATCTCTTTCTTCCTTTTTTTTTAAACACCATCTTGAGCCTGCGTCCTTGGGCTGGGCTTTAGTAAGATCTGCTCCTAAGCTGAGGCACAAGCGTACACCCTCAAGGATCTGGTAGCAGCATAAATTGGTATAACCACTTTGGAAAGCTGATTGGCATTATTTCCTAAAGTGGCACATTTACAAACCTGACAATGGAGCAGTCCCCTTCCACAGTGTATACCCAAAAGTGACTTACTGCGTGGTCATCGTCATCACCCCCCAACAACAGAAGGCATGCACGGGATCAGAGAGTACTGTTCACAATGCAGAAAACCAGGAACACCTTGGGAGTGGATGAGTAAATATTATACAGCAGTCAAATATATGAACTAAACAATTTAAGTATAGCAATGAGAAGAGATCCTAGCATATGTAAAAGATTTCATGTAGTATGCATTTTTAAAATTGTTGAGTCCTAGCATGTATTAAGGGAAGAAAAAAGTTCCAAAACATTTTTAAAAAAACAGCATAAGACCCTTTTTATGCTGTAAAAGGAACTAGAATAAAAGTATATATTTGGAATTATGCCTAGTCAGCGCAGTGATTTACAAAGGAGAACAAGGGCATAATGAAAAGGGGATTCAAGTGGGCAAGAAGGGGGCCATAGGTGGTCACAAGGTTAGTGAGGGCTTATTCTATTGTTAAAAATAACCAAATAAGAACAGGTACATGAGTTAATGACAAGAGGACTTTATTAGTCAGGATTGTGATTCAGTCATAATCTCATGTTAGACTCCGGAAATCCTCCTGCGCCCCAGCGTTCCCCAAACCAACAGAACAGGGCCTCCTCCACTGGGTGGTTTTGGTGCTTAGGGGTGTGTCAGATTTGCACAAAGGCCTGAGGATATCTGTAAGCTTCAATATCAAGAGGCTCTTCTTTTTTGCTCCAGGCACCCTTACCTCCTATTTGCATGAAAATAGTGCTGGAAGGTGGGAAGGGTGTGGCCAGAATGTGTTCTATTGGTGTTGAATGTGTTTTTTTAGAACAAGCTCAGCTACCTTTCAAGTCTGTATAGATTCAGTTCATTCCTTGTAGCAGATGCATGGATTTATCTGTACTATATTTATTTATTTTTTTTTAAAGGAAAGGTGCCCTCAGGAATGTAGTCTAGCAGGCAGGCAGGAAGAAAGAGGAGGAAGAAGCATTTATTTTATTTTTTATTTAATTGTTCACATCGGTTGTTTCCCACCCACCCCCTCAGCCTGCCCCCCACACCTGGGACTAAACTCAGGAGTCTGTTGCCTGTACTCCTTCAGAGTCAATTGACCTAACTACTACTCCACCAGGGGACCTGTACTGTAATTTATTTAACTTTTTAATTGAGGTACATTTAAATGTTTTTTAGGACTTATTTTTACAATAGTAAAGAAAAATGGTGTGGTGAACATTCATATCCACTTGGGTGCATATGCTGACAGAGAGAATTTCTAGTTACTGAGTCAAAAGATACAGCCAAATTGCCTCCAAAATGTTGTACCTATTTCCAGACCCATCAATAGTTTTAACTGACTGTTAGGAAATCACCATTTATGGCTTTCTTTATTTTTCCTGTGCTGTGCCGAATGGAGGAATGGTTCTTTTGCCAGGAGAGAGGCAGAGCTAACCTCTGACCTTTAACCTCTCCCAGTATCCTAGTTGCTAAAAGGCAGAGGTTTTGCACTTCCCTTTGGGCAGCAGCAGGGGCAGTGTCTCCCATTGCCTTCCCTCGGTTGCTGGGCCAGCACCGTGTGCCTCCTCCAGCTGGGAACCAAGAGAGCATTTCTCCTCACCTGCCTCAGGGGGCTGCTCTTGGGATTTGTGGAAAGTCCTTTGGGGTAAAAGGTGCAAACTTGTATGTCCACACTTAAAAGCACAACTCCATAAACAATGCCACTGGGGAGACACCAAAATATGTCACAATGTCAATAAAACTCTCGTCATTCATTCAGAAACTTGACTTCTCTCCTTTTGGATCCAGACTTCCCAAGGTTTCTTCTCAAGGGAAGTGCAACTTTCCACCTGAAGCTCACATTCATTTGTCCAACTGTGTTTGAAGTGTGGCATCAGAAGAGAAAATCTTTTCCTTTGTCCTCTCTTTTACCAGCTGCATCAAGTGGATAATTGGAGACACTTGAATAGCAGCAAGAGGTGGCTACAAAATCATTGTTGTATCACTGTAGTATCCACTACAACTACTTTTGTGCAGCTATGATTTCATATGCATCTTTACATTTGTTTACATTTCTCTTGACTGGGAATGATACCATGTGCAGTCTGGAAGTATGTGTGTAAGTTTTGATAAACGTTAATGTTTTATGATAGGTATATGTATGTTTTATGGTAGTAAATGATAAACTATTTTAGGTATTCAAGATATACCTTTTCCTAATTTTTTTTGACATTTCTAGGTTATGTGGTTTGTCTGCAAATTTTTCAAATTGTTGAAATTCCCCCCCAGATTTTCAAATATATTAACTGAAAAAATGTGCATGTAAGTGAACTTGTACACTTCAAACCAGCATTGTTCAATAGGTAACTGTATGTTACATAATATAAAAATAAGTATATATTGTCATGTTGCATGCAATACATACATATATAATTTTTATTTATAATTGTATATACATATATACTTACTTTACATATGTATATGTGCTTGTATATGTATGGAATACATATATATACACATGTGTACATATATGAATATATGTGTGTATATACTTGTAATATCTTGAATACTTCTTAGAGAAACCAAGAAAATGATGGCAAATGAGTTTGGGGTGAAGGCTCTTACATGTTACATGTCCTTTATATTTGAATTTTTAAACAACAAAGACATCTAAATATATCAAACGAAGTAGGTTTGCTGATCTCCTTTCACCCTTCCTTCCCTGCCCTTCTTCCCCCACCCCACATAGTATGCCTCAGTGCTGGACACTGCCAAGGAGTCCTGAATCCTTAAAAATCAGCTCTTTTCTGTTCCTTACCAGTTGTGTGCTTTAGGTATGTAACTTCACAGATCGTTGTTTTCTCATCTGAAAAATGAAGATACAAAAGTCATATGGTTACTGGGAAGACTAAAGAGGCAATTGAAATACAGCAATTGAAATACAAGGAGAGTTGTAAATAGGACCCACATATATATATATAATTTCAATTTTATTTTTTAAAGGAAAGCTACAGGCAAGAGAGTAGGCGAGTAGGTAGGCAGGCAGAAGAGAGAGGAAGAAGAAGCATTTTTATTTACTTGTTCATATTGGTTGCTTCCTTCCACCCACAACCCCAACCTGGGACTCAAACCCAGGTGTATGTGGCCTGCGCTCTTCAGAGGCAATTGACCTAACTGCTGCTCCACCAAGGTTCACCTAATTTCCAAATTTTTAGTAACCAATTTTAAAAATAAGAGAAACAAGTAAAATTAATCTTAATAATATTTTTTATTTAACACACTCTCCAACATGTAGGTATTTTTGCATACAATCAGTGTAAAAGAATTACTGAGATAGTCTACAGTCTTCATACGACAGTGTTGAAATCCTCGGTATATTTTACTCACGGCACAACCAGTCTCGTTTCGAGTGCTCAAGAGCCCCCTGAGGTAAATGGCAGTTGTGCTGGTCTATGACACACTAGGAATGCTGCCTGGGTTTTGGTACATCTTTATAAGTTGAGTCGTAATAGCCATAGAGCCTTAATATTAGTTTCAGGTGTACAACATAATGATTCATTTTACTATACATTGTCACATGATCACCACAATAAGTCTAGTTACCATATGTTACCACGCAGTCACACAGCATTTTTATCCAGTGATAAATACTTTTAAGATTTACTTTCTTAGCAAAGTTCAGTCATGCAACACAATATTACTAACTATAGTTACCGTGTTATACATTATATCCATATGACTTACTTCTTCTATAACTGGAAATTGGCACCTGGCACTCACTTCATAAATGCTAGCTCTCCTTAGTCTTGAGGCACTGCTCATGGTGTTGCACCTCCCCCTTCTCTGCTGAACTCTCATTCACATCCCAGGACCAGCAACTGACCGCATCCCCTGGAAGGCTCTTTTGATACATCCTGTCACAATCCCTTTTCCATCCTTTGCTCCCCCGGTGCCTATTCCACTGTACATATTTCCAGTGATTCTAACCTCCTGAAAAGTTAGAAACTACTTTTTGTTCTTTACAACCCTGGGGCAAAGGGGAGGGACTGGATAAACAAACCTCATTTGAATGAATAAGGGGATGGAGGAATTGCACGTAATGCCTTTCCTTTGGTGGCAGGGTGAGTGGTTTTGTGCTGCTTACTTGGTTCTCTTTTTATCATTTAACTTTCAGGTTTTTTTATTTTTAAAGGAAAGATGCAGACAGGAATGAAGGCAAGCATTCAGGCAGGCAGGCAGGCAGGCAGGCAGGCAGAGAGAAAAGGAAGAAGCATTTATTTATTTTATTTAGCTGTTCATCTAGGTTGTTCCCCTGGCCCTGGGACTCAAACCTGGGTCCTGGGGATGTATGTGGACTGCATCCAGTGGCCTTATCCACCAGGCCAGGCTACCCCTCATTTAACTTTTAAATGCTGGTTGGCAGAGCCAGTTCCCCCTTCCTTCTTAAACTGCCTCTCAAGGTCATCTTCCTGTTGTTGAGCCTAGTTGCTCCAAGGCATGATAAGAAATGCAAATGTCTTAATTAAACAGTGAACTGGAGAGAAATCATGAAATGCAAGCAGGATCACCCAAATACACAAATACCTTTCATGCACTCTGTAATGTATATATTGCAAACCTTGGTGAAATGAAAAGAGAAACTGGTCACCCTCCACTTCTTCCAGGAATCTGACAAGTTAGAAGGTTTATGAAATGCTTCAGAAGACCACAGTGCCCTGGCGAGCGGGAAGATATTTTCCTTTGGGTGGTGTCTCAAAGGTCTGAGAACAGACCTTTCTGCTTAGGAGAATTTGGAGGTGGGGGGGCGGGCACTTCCTGGGCAGCCTCATGGGAGGTTGTCCCCACAACCTGTCCTTCTCTCTCATGCTCCTTATTGACACTCCGTGTCTCAGTTCTCACTGCTCCTTTCCCACCTGGTCTTTGCCCCTGCAAGTAGAGTTGAGGAGGAGGAAGGAAGGGATACTGAGGCATTTTTACCCAGGGCTCATTTTTCACTTTTTGTCAAAGCCGTGTGTCAAGTTTGGACATCAACCCTAGCACATCCCTGTCTCCTGTAACTTTAAGGGACTGCAGAGATTCTGTGTTTGATGTGTCTTAACTTTAACACAAAGCACACCAGGGCTGGTTAATGATCATGAACTGTCATGGCAGCCACTCTGTAAAGGTGACAGTGATGGATGGGCCTGCAGCTTGGAGGGAGGCGACTGGGGCATCAGCAGAAGGTTTATTTAAGCCAAGGCTGATAATAGAGGGCCCTTCTCAGTCACTGACCAGCAGGACTTTAATGGGAAAAAAGAAGAGAGATCTCTTTCTGCAGAGCCCTCTAAAGGGACAGTTCTCACTCTCCTCAACTGTTTTACCAAATAAAAGCATTCCTTGGAGAGCTGGATCTATTTGAAATCTGCTTGAAGGGGGAAATAAAAACCCATTTCTATAATCAACCTTGTCATCTTTTTTGGTTTGACCTTATTTATTTATAAGTCTATGTTTGCCTTCCTTTGTCATTGGAAAACAGCATCCTGAAAGAAGTAGTGTAGGGATGGGCTGAAGTAAGAATGAATTCAATCCTCCAAATAGGATTAATCTCTTTGGATTGCCACTGAAAGGTGGGCAGGAGTACAGAATTCTACGTGTCACTGGGCTTCCATAAGTGACTGTACCTGGGAAAAGAAAATCTATTCCAAAAATAGTTGAGTAAAATTTTTATAAGCATCTTTATCTTGGGATTTATTGATCATCACTCCATCCAGTTGTAACACTAGAGACAGCATCTGTATCTTTCTTTTAGTGAATACCAGGATCTCTCTAATCACCTAGATACTTTGCTTGTAGTCAAATAAGCCACAATGTAACACACTGGAGTTAGAAGCAAACCTTCTCCCTTACCTCAGATGTGACTCTGCCCTTTATATGTCTCATTAAAATAAACTCTAGAGAATAGCTTGACCACAGATGCCTCCCGCCTTTTGAAATGCCAAATTTGGATTACCCAGGGATTTTTAATCTCCTAGGGAGAGAGGCACTATCAGGGTTCACTGATAATTCTGTAGTGTGAGGGCTAATGCCTGCTGGAAACATTTAGTTGGCTCCCCAATGACTAAATTCAGCAGCTCATGGCCCCTACTCATTGCCGGACAGCATAAACATCAGGTTTTGGTAAATAAACTCAGGCTGTCACGCAACTGTCCCACACGCACTTAAGCTGTGATTGACAGGTCACTTGGGAGGACTTGGAGTCTAGAGTCACAGCTTTTGGGTGCAGAGGCTCCGAGGTTCCAAGATAAACAAATCTGTCGGTGAGAGTGACCAGAGTGTTAGGTCAGTCCAAGGGTCACTTATAGGTCATCCCGCTGGGAGCTTGGTCTCTGCTTTGTGTTTATCCTGGTAGGGAAAAGCAGGAGGGGCGGGAGTGTGGTAGAAGGGAGAGGGTTGGGTCTCCACTGGGAAAATATCCCAGGCTTGCTCATCAGAGGCTTCAGGAGTGAATCAGTGCCCATCCCATTCTGAGTTATCCAGTAAAATATACAGGAGCAGGCTTTTTATTGGAGTTAACAAACAAGTTCACTTGGAAATACGTATTACAGGGTGTGTATAAGGGCAGCTCACCTGAAATACAGAATCAGTCAAGGGATTTGCAGAGACCAGAGTGAGTTAATAGGTTACTGCTATGAAATTATGACAGTTGAAATTAGAAAAGTCAATGAAATAGATGGGAAACTTTCCCTCTCCATATTCATCATCTTTATCTTACCTGTTTTCCTGGAAAATATTTCCTCCATTTTACAATTCTTACCAACAAAGGCCAGTTTTTTTAAAATGATTCAAAACTTTTTCTTTTCCTTGTGCTTGGCTCTTTAAAACTGATAGAGAGGTGAAAGTGGGGGGTATATATTATGGCCATGCTTTGATGATATTTGGCAAAGTAAATGTGATCTCTCCCTTTCATGAATCCCTCTGTTCAGTCACTTTCCGATTCTTTCTTATTTGGAGGACAGTTTGGCACACAAAAAAAAGATGTGATATCAAGGAAAAAAAAAAAGGACATTTAGAACTGATGGTACTCTTTTGGTTTCAAGATTACAACTGAAAAATACTTTTTAATGCAACATTCTTTTCCTTGCTCTGAAAAAATAACCTTATCTAATAAAAGATCTAAAGGGACTGATGTCTTTGGATAAACCAGAGCCTTAAGTACCCACAAATGAGTTTGGGGGAATATTAATTAACCACTTTTAAGTAAACTCAACTCATAGACTATGTAACATATTGAAAATGCATTTTAAGATACATTTAGAGATATGAAAGATAATGATTAAAAGAACTAAGCTTCTATCAAGAGTCTTTGACCACATGGAATCAGACTAGGAATCAATACCAGAAAATTAGCAAGAAATTCCAAACATTTGGAAACTAAGCATACAGAGGAAAGTCATTTTTTTAAATCTCAAGAAAAATAAAAAGTGTATTGAGTTGAACAAAAATAAAAACACAACATCATCAAGATTTGTGGGATGCAGTTGAAGCAGTGTTGAGAGGGAAATTTACAGCATTAAATGCATACATTAAAAAGAGGAAAAGTTGTATATAAATAATTTCGGTTCTCAAGGAACTAGAAAAAGAAGAGAGAATAAATCCTACAATTGAAAACAGAAAAAAAGAGAAAAATTAATGAAGAAAAAAAACTAGTTATTTAAAAAGGTCTATCAAACTGACAAACCTCTAGTAAGAGAGACAAAGGAAAGTAGAGAGCAGATATAAATGATCAACATCAGGGGTGAAATGGGGGCTATCACTACATATCCTGAAGACATCAAAAAATAATAAGGGAATACTGCAACCAATGCTGCGCCCATACATTTAGATCTGTGACAACTTAAAGTGACCAGCTATGTTCCCCAGTAAATAGAAGAATTCATTCATGATTCATTTTGTGAAACTAGTATTATCCTGATAACAAAATCAGATAAAGACAATGCAAAAAAGAAAACTACAAATATTTCTTATGACTACAAATTCAAAAATTGTTAATAAAAAGTTAGCAAATAGAATTCAGCTGGCACCAATGACTTGTGGTGTGGAAAAACGAAAATTTGTTTTTGTGTCATTTTCTCTCTCCCCACCTTCAAGGTAGACTTGACTCCTTTAAACCCAAGACCTGTTGTGACCTGACTAAGAGTGGTTACTTGTATATCGGGCAATGCAGACTTGCCCGTCTCACCACGAGATGGTATCCTTCAAAAGTGCAGTGGTTTGTTTTTAGATTGTGGATCTTCAGATGGATACTTCTACCATTATAATTTCATTTCCTGAAAGTCAGGGTCAGCTTGTGAAAAGTTGTTAAACAACGTACTAAACATGAAATGTTAGCCCTCATTCTCACCTTTCCCTGTTCAAAGCATCAAGTGAAGATTTCACTGGGTTTTATAGTGACTTTCTGATTTTGATAGTCCATTGAAGAAGAAATTTTAAAAGTTATTATCTACTGTTAATGACTGTCTGCCCATGTCCTGTCTGAAACACCATGACTGTTTAGGAAAATTATCTTCAATAAAGCTGGATACGGTTTGCTTGGAAAAAAATAGAATTCAGCCTCAGATGAAAATAATTATACACCATGATCAAACAGTATCCATTCTAGTGATGCAAGACTGGTTCAGTATTTAAAAATTCAGTCAATGTAATCTACTACATTAATAAACTAAAGATGAAAAAATCGTGTGGTTATATCTACCGATTATATCAACTGACATATTTGACAAAATTTGGCACTCATTCCTGATTTAAACTTTCACAAAAGTAGAAATAGAGAACTTCCTCAACTTGATAAAAATATCTTTAAAGTATTTAAGCTGATATTATACTTGACAGTGAAAGACAAAATATTTCCCTCCCAGCATTAAAAGCAAGATGTGCACCATGACCACTTCTCATTCAACACAGTACCCACTGCAATAAAGCAAGAACGGACAAAGGGCATACCAATTTAAAAGACAAAAATCAATCTGCTGATGTCCCTACTAGCAGATAACGTGATTGTCTACATCAAAATTCCCAAGAAATCTAAAGAAAAAAACATTTCCTGGAACTAATAGTGAGTTCAGCAAGTTCAGAAGCTACAAGGTAAACCATACACAAATCAATTTTATTTCTATATATCGCAGTGAAAACATGGGAAAAATACAACACTATTTAAAATCATTCAACAAAGGAATGTTTAGCTCAAATCTGATAAAACATTACAAAAATCAAATACTGATAGCTACAATATACTGATGAAAGAAATTAGATAAGATCTAAACAAATGGAGAGATATACCATACTTAGAAAACTTAGTAAAGATGTCGATTCTCTTCAAATTTAAATACAAGTTTAATGCAATTTCTATCAAAATTCTAGTTAAGATATAACGTTTAAAAATTCTTATGGAAAGATAAAGAAATTAGAATAACTAAAATAATTTTGAAAGAAGAAGAATAAAGTGGGAAGAATAAGCCTACCTGATTTCAACTTATCTTCTTATAGTAATCAGGATTCCATAGCATTGGCAGAGAGATAGGTACAAAGGTCAATGGAACAGATTAGAGAGTCCAGAATAGACTCACAATGATGCCCAACTAATTTTTAAACAAAGGTGCAAAAGCAATTCAACAATGGAAACATAGACTTTTCAATGAATGACACTGAAACAAATTGGACATTCATAAATATATGCGCTTCAACTTAGTTTTTATACAAAAAATTAAGTCAAAATTGATCATAGACTCCAAAAAACTTAAAATTTTAGCAAGAGACATAAAAGACATCATCAAGATCCAGGACTAGGCAAGACTGCTAAGACTTGACGCCAAAGGCATGATCTCAAAAAAAAAAAGATAAAGATAAATTATATATACTATATTCCATTAAAATTAAAAACTTTCACTCTATGGAAGATTATATTAAGAGGATAAAGAAACAAGTTAGAGACTGGGGCAAAAAATATTTGCAAACCATATATCTGACAAAATGTAAATATCTAGAATATATACTGAAAGCTCAAAACTCAACAGTAAACACACCAAACGATTCAAATAGAAATTAGGCAAAAGAAAAGAAGAGACATTTAATTGAAGGGCTAAATGAATGGCAAAAAATAAGCACATGAAAAGATGGTCAATATCATCATCCATCAAGGAAATGTTAATGAGAAACACAATGAGATATTACTTGACAACATCTCAGACTGGCTAAATACAGTAATAACAACACTGTTTCTGCTGGTGAACATGTTCAGAAGACCAGTATGCATAGCTGGCAGGAATGTAATATGGTATAGCCACTCTGGAAAATAATTAATCAGTTTCTTAAAGAATTAAACATGTAGCTATAAAGGGGCAATTATGTTCCCAGGTATTTATCTCAGAAAAATGAAAACTTTTGTTCACACAAAATCTTGTACCTGACTGTTTAATGACAACATTAGTCCTAACAGGCCCCAGTTGGAAATGACACAGATGTCCTTCAATAGGTGAATAGTTAAAACTGTGGTACAGTCATACCACAGAATACTGCTCAGCAATAAAAAGAATCAGATAATTGATACACACAATTTAAATGATTTTCAATATATCATAGAGCTCATGGATCTTATGCGGAGTAGAAATGAAGAGGTAATATCAAAAGGTACGTTTATTATGTTCTATAAAACATTATTGAAATGACAAAATTATAGGAATGAAGACCAGATTTGTCATTGCCAGGTGTTCAGGAGATGATGGGGGTGTAGAGGAGATGAGTGTGGCTTTAAAAGAGCAGCAGGAGTGATCCTTGTGGTGACAGATTTATTCTGTATCTTCACTGTGATGATGTCAATCTCTTGGTTGTGATATTATGCTATAGTTTTACAGGATGTTACCATTTAGGGAAATTGGTAGAGGGTACATGGGATCTCTTTGCATTATTTCTTACAGTTGCATGTGAATTTACAGTTATATAAAAAAAGTTAATTAAACTTTTTCTGTGTTGTCAGGATATATAGCCTAATATCTTTAAATTATGAGCTTGCTATAAATATGCGAATCAAGTTAATCTTTAAAACATCTATTTTATCCGCACAGTGCTCTGGATGTACTGCAGAATAAAGTGGTCTAAACTTTTGCTTTCACCAAAACCCTGTCTGTATCTGTCCCATTTGTTCTGTCATAAAATCTTTCATCCACTCCCTCAATTTACTGATTTTTTTTTTTTAATTCCTACTTATATGGTGTGCAGATCTGTGCAAGGATTGAAACCAGATGTTGTCACATCTTGGTGGATTGTCATGAGGTCAGCTTCTATCCATCTGGACTCATGGCTTTTGAATACTGCAGAAGAAAAACACTGAAATATGGTTTAAATTCCTTTTTAAGAGACATTGTCAGAGTGTCGGTTTTGGAGCTTTTGAAAAACCTTCAGAATTTGTAACCCAAAGAAGGTACAAAATGTCAGGTGGACTTTGATAGGTGAAATAAGAAGCCTTGTATATGGGTGACTGATTTCTCCCAAGGTGTTTCTCTTCAGATCAATGGATTTTTCAAATGACATGGTGAGGGGAGAAGTCCTCTCCCTCCCTTTTTTTGGCTTTAGGGTTATGTAGATTACATGAATAATTTAGATAAAATAAGAAAATTATGTAGATGAAAATATAAAGGATAGTTAGATGTAGATTTCAGTTTTCTCTCAATCCTCCTATCAAAAATAAGTCTGCCAACACTAATCTTTAATCCTAAGGATTCTTTTATTTTAAATTGAGGTAATACTGGTTTATAACATAGGGTAAGTGTCAGATATACAGCTTTATATTTTGACATCTGTGTATACTATGTTATGATATGATCATCACGGAAAGTCTAGTTTTCATCTAACACCATAATCCTAAGGATATTTAACCTGAGGTACCTGCATATATCTGGGCATCCTCTGAAATCGTGTGCCATATTTTAGCATATTCTTTGACCCAGAAAATACCAGAAATTCTGTTTTAATGAATGATCAAGGAAAAGCAGAAAAAACTAGAAATAGGTGAAAAAGAGTCTTTCACCAGCCAGGATCCAGAGTTGACTCCCATCTCCACTGAGTAGGCTGATCATACATACTATTTTAAATGGTACAGTATGTTTTTTTTCTTATTTTCCAACAGTCCTGTCATTTTTAAGATAAGTGTCAATTTTGTCCCATTTTTAATAAACCAGGGCTGTCTTTAATGTGGGGCAAAAAGGGCAGTGGAGTTGCCTGGGGCCCAGTCTGTTGGGGGGCCTCACAAGCACTGCTTTTGCCCCGCGGTGAAGATGGCCCTTGCTGGCACTGAGTGTGGCAGTCTGTGGCTGCTACTGCTGTTCCTGACCCCTGTGAGGAGGAGCTGTGGGGGCAGAGAATTTCCCCCATCCTGCAAGTGTCCGTTTCTTCAAAGGGAGCAGAATGCTGCAGCATTGTCATGGAGCTGCCGGTGAGTGCAGTGGGGTTATGTCTGGCATTGTGGGGCTTACTGGGCATTTCTAGCCCTGAGATGGTTGAAGTGGCATGTGTTTTAGGCAGGACATTTGAAGCAGGGCTTTTAGGGGCGCCAAATTTGTTTTTTGCCTAAAGTGTTAAAATGTCTTGCACTGACCCTGGCCGTTTGTCTGAAGGCCAGCCAGACCACATGTCTTTACTACGTAATCACTGATCTGCATCTCATAGCACTCACTTGTTGCTGGCCTGTCCTGCTCAGGTTGCTCCGCCTCCTCCCCGCCCCTTAGTTGTCAGCACATAACCCTGTCCCTTTTTTTGCCATCTTAGTGTCCTGTTTTTTGTCTCAAGGAAGCATGGTCAGCCTACCACTGAGCCCAGTTTTCAAGGACTGACTCAAATAGCTATTCCCCATGAAAGTTTCAGGTCAACTTATCTTTGCTCAGCGAGACTTCATCTCTTTTCTGAACTCCCAGCATCTTTGTTCCTCTCTTAAGACATTTATTACTTTCTGTCACATGTGAGAGTCTAGACTTCACCTTAGTTCCCTACCTTCAAACTATTATGGATTCAGTTTAAAGTGATCATCTACAGATACTTGTTGGCTAAATAAATGTTCTGCAGATGGTTTATATATCATCTTAGAAGGTCCTTCTAGGTTTGGTGGCAGCTCTTGTAGAAAAAGCTGGAGAAACTTTGCGACGGGATGACTGATTGTTTTTCTTTTTAAAATGCCAGCAGGAGGTGCACCCTGGTGGCTCAGTGGTTTAGTACACTAGGCTTAGTCCACATACATCCCCAGGTCCCTGTTTCAAGACCTGGGACGGAGGGGAACAATCATGATGAACAACTAAATTAAGTGCTTCTTCCTCCTCTCTTTCTGACTGCTTGCCAACTTGCCTCCATTCCTGCTTGCACCTTTCCTATTAAAAAATAATAATAATAACAACAGAAAATTTAAGGTGTTGGTCATTGACTGGGAGTGTTTGACTGCCCAGTGGAGAAGTTATAGTCAGTCCGTCCACTGGGATATGCTTGGACTAACTGGATCCAGTTCAGTCGCCAAATTGAAGGTTGCACCTTTTCTTGTCTCAGTTGTCTCTTTTAGGAAACACTTCAAAAATCCCTACTCCTTGGTTTCACATTCTCTGCGGGATAAGTCTATTCTTTGAAGAGAGGGCGAATGGGGAGAGGGACTCAAGTATTCCCTCTTCCAGTGGAATTTGCCCCAACCTCCAGCCCCTGTCTTGCATTCTTGGCTTTTGAAGAGGGGAGGCAACCCCCCTCTTATCTGGGATTGCCCGCTTAAACAAATGCAGCGTGGAGGTATTGTCCTTTGGAAACTTGGCCTGGGACACTTTACTAAGTGTCTGCAAACATTTAGACACGTAAAACTGCCCACTGTTAAGCGGAGCCTATTGTCTCTCTGCTCAGGCTGCTCTTGCCTGAAAGTGGCTTGGGGTGGGGGCTGGAGGTGGTGAGAGTGGGCCCAAGGGAATCCCTCAGCTGGGGCTCTCTGGGCTGGGGAATTGTGCTGCTGTTTGTTTAAACAACTGGAGTGTAATTGGATTGTTTGAGATGCCCAAGATGTTTGGGAAAGTGGGGGAAGGGAGGCAGATTGCTGGGGGAGAGAGTCACCAGCAGGGACTTTGATGGGTGGCTAGCTGGGCTGTTGTGAACCTCCTGATTGCAAAGTCAGTGGGAAGGGCGGCCCCTCCGGCTTGGCCATTGGCACACCAAGGGCCTGGGTCCACCCGTAGGACTGTGTAGTCTGTAAAGTACCAAAGCTGGTACTTGATGGGTAGGTAAGATACAAGAAATTTGTAACTTAGAATCAGTGATATCTTTTTAGTCATATAATCCAAGGATAGCACAAACACAGAGATTTGTTTTTCGGATCTTATTTTTCAAGATCCTGCAAAAGTAGTTGTAATAACTAACCCAGGTCTCATGAAGAACTCTAGGAATGCTGGGTAAGGAATTCCTTAAGAGTACTTCTATCATTCCTTACAACAGAGAGGGGCAACTAACGAGTATCCCATGGGGCATGGAAAAATAAGACTGCTTTTTATTGTAGTGATCACATCCTTCCCTTTGACCTGGGGAAAAGGACAGAGGGTGTTAAAAAAAAATGAGAAGAATTTGGGAATAATGGTAGGAATCTCTGCAATGCTGGGCCTGGCCAGTGCTGCTTTGGGTGATGGGCCTCCTGCACATGACCTGGACACTCACATCAGAGGCATGCGCGTGATGGGGAGTCTCCAAAACCAGGTGTGACTATGTTTTAGGGGTGCTCATCACATGCAGAGATTAGAAAAAGTGTGGGGTTCCTGTGCATGGCAGGCCCCAACATAGTCTATTGTGTTGACACAAACCGGGCCAATGGATCTGTAGGAAAAGAGACTTTGACTCAAAGGGGTGAAATTAACTTGCCAGACCAGCAAGAGTAAAATGGTCAAATCTGAATTTGAATTCAGTCCTTCTATTTTCAGAATCCTCTTTTGCCACATAGTACTCAAAGCTTTCCCTCCCAACCAAAAGAATGAAAAATGCGCCATTGTGCCAGTTAAGAAGCAAACAACTTCTTTTGACATGTTAATGGAACATTACACATGTAGGCCTTCAATTACATAAACAAGCATTAAAGAAAGACTTGATTCTTCATGGATAGACTGCTAGTCATCTTCATTTTTAATGGCTATTGGTTGTTGAGATGGTTCCTTTTATTTATTAAAGTTCTAGTCAAGCATTTTGTAATAGGTTTAGTGAAGCAATAACTTAGAGAGTGCGATGCCTTTCACTGTTAACATAAACATCTCTGCGATGGGAAAATAGCTTTGCAAAGTTTAAAACATCCCTAACAGTATTTGATACTTTAAAACACTGCTCTCAGAGAAAGGGTTTGGTGTATTTCCTGGGCCACTAGGCCACTTTTGTTGCTCAGGGTGGCAGGTATCAGTTCATGGCACAGTGAACCACAGAGCAAACGGGGGTGTCACAGACAGCACAGAGCAGGCCCTGTTTTAATTCCACTTGGCAGCTCCGTTCACCTAGGTTCTGAGGGTTTCTTACGCTACGAGCCAAAAAGCTTTTCAAAATCAGACCATGACCATGTGTTGCAGAGGAAGCTGGGAGCTTCTTCTAGCACTTTATGTCGTTGACACCGGAAGGCTGCCTGGCTTCAAACACTTCAATATGAAAGGGCTTAGCTAATTCAAGGAATATTTACAATCTGGATAAAAGTAAACACGACAAGACTGGCGGCACAGGTACTGGAGAGACAGACAGTATTTTTTCATCAACCTGCGCAGTTCGTAGAGGATGTGGAGAGTGAGTCTTGGGATCTAAGAGGGCTGGCAACGCTGAGAGGTGCTGTTGGGTGTATAAGGCTAACCTAACCCATGCCACGAAGACCACATGGACGTGGGGAATGTGTCTCCCATTGGCCAGGACGGAAATGTGAGCCTCTGATGGGTGAGCCAGGGCTTCCATTTCTCGTCTCCCCTGGAAAACATCATACTGAGAGATTTTAGAGTTATACATATGTGTATCTATTTCTATATATGTATGTATATGTGTATATGTGTGTTTATATATGCATAGTGATATATGTCTATATAATTACTAGATATAATCTATGTATGACTATTTCTGCATTGGGGTGTTCTACTATTCTCATTAAGATATACATGGATCATTGAAAATTAGGACATTTTTTTGAGATTAGATGGAGGTTTTTTTCATACTCCAACCCCCAGCTAACTAAATTCTAAACTTGGAGTATTTAAAGGTTTACATTTTGTTGTTTTTAATGATAACAATTTATAATCAACAAATATGTTGGTAACAGGTTCTTTCCTGTAGGCTTGTTTAGAAGTGAAAACAACATGGCTAGTCATAAAAGTCACTATTTATTCTAGGCTGGCTAGCTGGGATGAATTAGATTTAGCATGATGTCTAGAATGTGTTTTATGACTAAAGACCAAATAGAGACTAATGTTTACAGCTTAAGCAGAATAATCACCATTTTAATGTTTAGGACTTCTGTGGCAGAGACTGATAATGAGCTAGGTTAAGTAAGACTCGACCTGCTTTCCCATGATCGGTGTGTGAAAACACACTGAACCAAAAGACTCAGAATTTGACTGGAGCAACTGGATAGATAGTAGCTTCCATTTCCCACAGAAAGGCTCTGGGACAAGTTCATTTATCACTTGTTTATTCCGTGTTTTGATCATTTCCCTGCCATTTATGAGCATTTCCAAAACGATCAAGACAGAGCTAGGGAGAAAAGGTCAGGGTGTGTAAGCGTACGCATCAAATCCAGTGCTCTGGAATCAGAGTCCCTGGATTCAGACCCCACTTTGACCACATGCGACCTGTGTGATGTGGGCAGTGGGCTGATGTTGCTGTGTTTCAGTGTCCTGACATCTAAAATCGGTGTCATTATAGACTTAACTAAGATCACTTATAAACTCATGTGCTACGCACGCAGTAGATGCACAATAAATGACAGTCATTTTTAGTAGTAATAGCAGTAACGGTAGCACTGAGAAGTCTTTTTTATTATTGGCAGTGGTAGTGGCATTTCTCCTTGGGAATAGCTCAGGGGACAATCTGAAGAGGTAGTAGTAGGTGTGTCATGATGGACAAACACTAGAGGGAATTTGTTAGGACAAGTTCCCAAACTTTGCCTGTGGTCACGAAAACAAGGAAGTCAGGAAGCTTTGATTGTGGTGGCATCTTAAAAACAAAACAAAACAAAACAAAACAACAACAAAACAAAACTGTAAGCAGGGTGTGAGGGAATCTGGGAATTGAATCCTGGAACTTGGATTAAATTCTCTGAGCCTTAATGTCTTCATTTGTAAAATGGGGATTCTAATGACATAAATGACAAAACTGTTGTGATGGTAAATGGTGTCATTATGCAAAAGTGTCCCTTGGATGGGTATGCAGAAAATGTTTGTTTTCTAAATAGAATCTGACTCCTTGCTGAATAATGAGCCACTGCTGGGTTATAGTCTTGGAGCCTGGAGGCCTCAGGCAGTCTTTGAAATCCACCAGGAAGGGCAGCCCTGAGTGGCTGCTGTCACTCCCGGCCTGACACAGACCTTACTCCCAGGTGGCCTTTGGTCCTGTAGCAGGAACACTGAACTCACGTCCTTTCTGACCTGTTCTCAAGGTCATTGTTCTCAGAGGTCTTGTACTATTTCTTCATCTAATCTACTCACAAAACGACAAACTGAATTTGCTTCTCTTGGACCCCTGGCTCATGTCTCACAAGAAAAGAAGATCCTGCCCATCATGGCTGGTCGCTCTGCCTGTCCTTGCTCCTCTCTGGCTCTCTGGAAGGCCTGGGGCAGAGAGCAATGGCAGGGCCAAAGTCTCTTTGGACTTTAAGTTTCTTTGGTTCCTTATTCTCTATTGCCAAGACAGGACTCCAAGGACAAACTTGTCACTGGAGAACTTACACTTCCTAAAGTCCTCGTCTATTCCACCCCCTCCCCATTTATTCCTTAGGAATCTACTGGTCATGTGGCAGCTGACCCTTGACCAGTTCTGGGTATGAGGGTGTGAGCTACCAAACTGCAAATGACCTGTGTATCAGATCCACCCACCCCCTCTCCCCTCCTCCCCATTCACCTAGCTACATTATATCATTATTACTATTATTATTATTCTATTTTTAAACTACAGATTATAGAAAGAATACAAAGAATTATGTTGCCCAAATTGCAGATGAAAGTATCCGAGGCTCAAACCGGTGTTATTCTTCTCGTTTTTAACCTATGAAATGGTGAAACAGGGTTCAAAGCCACTTTTCATAACTATAAATGTCCTGTCCACTACTTATTAACCCTGCCAGCACCTGTCATAAGTCATGCCCCTGTGTTTGATGGTCACACCCTGGGTCTGTCTTGCAAAGACTCTAGGGTGATCAGCCTTCTACCCACACAAATTTCTCTGCTCTGCCTCCTGGGGCCGGGATCTGTTTTCCCCTCCTCTCTTTCCTGAGAATATCCTGGATTTACTTCCCTATTCCCTGGGTCTTTCCTGGGTGGTCCTCTAAAGGACCCTCCAAAGCCCCAAATCTTGCCTGCTCAAGGCACCCTCCTGCCCTGTCACTCCCAGGAGCTGCTCTTTTGCACTCGTGTCATCTATCTCCACTCACCTGAGTGTTGCCTATTGATAGTCTTTTGTATGTTTTCTGTGTATTGTGTACATTTGCTCTTTAACTGGTGTCTTCCTGACACTCCCACCCTCAACTCCATTATAGGGCTCCTAAAAGTCATCCAACATCGGCATGGCTATGGCTGCTGCAGAGGCTTTGTCCCCTTGGAGAAACCAAGGCTGCATCCCCTTTATTGCTGACTTGTCAGCATACCGTTCCTGCCTTGTGAAATAAGTGACTCACCATTAATGTTCCCTATTCACACTCTTAAGAATTCAGATTCATTATGAAATGCCCCTCTTTGTGAAGTTCTCTATGGGACTGGATTGCAAGAGAGGAAAAGGTGTTAGAGTCAATAAATTGACTAAGTAAAGTGTGGGGTTCCAAGGAAAAACTTTTGGAAAGACTCCTACAGAGCCAACTTAAGATAAAAGTAATAGGCCTTCCAGGCAACAGGGCCTTATATATTTCTACTCACACTTACAGATTTATTATTTATTAAGAGCGGACTATGTGCAGGATCAAATGTTTTCTTCTGAAACTTATGAGTGTTCATGTTATTGAAATAAGATGAGCACTTAAATATCTTCAATATCATTATATGTATATACTGTATACACACATATATGCATATATATGTACACAATACACATTAAGTGGTATATATGTTTTTTCTTCTTCTTTTCTTTTTCCTTTTTGTTTATGGAGTCAGGAACATCTGACTAGTTTCAGATCCCCTACTCATTTGCTCTGAGACCTTGGGTCTGTCTCTTAACCTCTCTTACCTCCATTTCTCATCTATAAGATGTGAGCAATGGGCCTTCTTGAAAGGGGTGGTGTGAGGCAGAACTGAGGTAAGGTGTGTGATCTCGGACCAGCAGTTGGACATCCCTGGGGAGCTCCTAGAAATGCAGAATCTCAGGCCCCACCCCAGAGTAGGTATTGGAGATGAAAAAGTTTAGAGATCATCATTGGTTTAATCCTTTTGATCCTCCGAGAAGCCTAGCTGGCTTAGAGGTTTCTCACATTTGCAACTTATAGTGTGATATAGGTCAATTAATCTTTCTGACTAGCCCTTTTTTCTCAGCTGTGTAACATACAGTAAGTCCTCACTTAATGATGTCGCTAAATTCTTGGAAACTGCACCTTTAAGTGCGATGACATAACAAAGCCAGGTCCCGGAATACCATGCTTTCATTCAATGTGGCTGTTTTTTTTTTTTTTTTCCTCTTAACTTTATAATGAAACAATGCCTGATGATGTTATTTGAGGACCTGTTATACTTGAGTTCATAGGTTGTTATGAGGATTCACTGAGCTAATACATGAAAAAAAAGCCTAGCACCAGCCCAATCCCAGCTAACGGCTGGTAATCTTATTACAGTTAATGGCCTGCAGTAAGCAGAAAGGAGAAAAATCCTTATTAATAGTGCTATTAACAAATATTAAGGCAGTAAGTTTGAGATTCAAGGAACTGAATACATTTTCTTGATGATGTCAATCTTGATCATGGTGTTTACAATAACAATAAAACCAATAATAACCACATCTGTAATTATAATGTAATATATACCAACATTCGTTGGGTGCTTGTTATTTGTAAACACTAAGTAAACCACTTCGTTTAGAGGATCTCATTTGCTTCTTCAAATATATATGCAGTTTATAGTGGTCCCCCACCCCTTCATTTCTTTATAGATGGAGAAACTAAAGCCTAGAGAGATTAGTAATTGGCCCAAGGTCCAGAGTTTGCAAATGGAGCTGGAATTTGAATCCAGAGTGACTGACTCCTTAAATTGTTCTCTTAACCATGACAGTAGCTCCCATGCTAAAACACACACACACACACACACACACACACACACACACACACACACACACACACACCCAAAGAACAAATGTTCTCTCCACTGGTGGCAAAACGCATGCTTTTTGTTTTCAAGCTTGATTCTCTGATACAATTCAAAGCATGTGCATTGCTTTAAGAAGAGAGAATAGCTGAGGCAGGAAGGAGACAAACACCTGCTAACCCCTATGTGCTGGGTCAGGTGCGGTCACAGGCATGAACACCCTAATGCTCATATTCTCTGTGAATGTGACCTACATATTCACAGAGGGCACAACTAAGGCTCAGAGAAGTCCAGTCACTTGTCCAGCTTTGTAAACTAGTAAGTGAAGGAGCTGAGATTTGAGCTTCAGACCAAAGCTGGCCCAGAAAAGCCCTAGATTCATGACTTGTATTTGTACCTGGAGGATAATTACAACCCTCCCACCATCTCTAACACCTGATTCCACTTCCAAATTCCTCCAACATGAAGCCTTCAAATAGTTTGAAAAAACTTCCTCCAGAATTGTCTAAAATCCCATCCCGGAAGGGTACATACAGCTCTTTCTGGAAGTATTTTTGACTTACGGTTCACCTCTTTGCAATCATTTCAATAGCTTACAGTTCTACAACTGTACTGAGAAAGAATGAGAAGTTGAGGCAGAAAAATAAATAAGGACCAGACAATATACCAAAGGGTGCTAAATGAAGTGATGTGACCTGTAGGACTAGCCCACATTGAAATATTTATGACTCCTAGAGGGACTATAGGCAGAAAAATGCAAGTAACTTCCACTGGGATCCCTGTGAATTACTAAAGGAAATAGAGGGTGTTTCAAGGCATACTCTGGCTTTAAAGCTAAGTTTTGCTTGGGTGTCAAGTCTTTCCTTAGCCTGTCTGGTAGGTCCTATGCCTAGAAGAGGGTTTGGCTGAAGAACCATAGACATCAAGTTCTGTAGCAATTCTTAAATTCTTAGTTACTTTTCTCTTTGATACCAGCTGCAGGTGATGTTTCAGTAAAGCGCCTTTTGCTCGTCATGTGTCCTCTCCAGTCACATTGCCCCTCATTCCATTGGCGGGGAAAGCAGAGCTCTTCCCTGGAGGCACAGCACCTCCATTCCAAAACACTGGATGACCCACGCTCTGGGCAAAAGGGCCCATGGAGTCTCTCTCGTTTATGGCTATCAGAAAAACAGGGTGGGAAGCAGCCTGCATCACCTAGACTCCGCCTTGTGTCAACGGCTCTCACAAACAGAGGGGCCCAGCAGCAGCCTTTTGCACCACCTGGTACTGTACACTGGAACCAACTAGCACGTTCAACAGAAAGGAAAACAAATGCTGTTCCGATGGCAGGGCGATAAGCCCGGCACACCAGTCAGGGTGCCATTGTTCTCTCCCCCTGCACCTTCCCCGTCCACTCCATGCAGCCCTGATAAGTCTGTGCACAGGGCAGGCTTGTGTTTGCGCTGGGGTTGTCAAACCCATTACTCAAAGGGAGGACGTGGACTTGCTTGGGACGGGTGAACTCTGGTCTTAAGGAGTAGGAGAGAATAAAGGTGATTTATGATTAACTCATGGTCACACTGTTGAATTTAGTCTCAGTGACCACTGTTTGAGTCACAGCTCCTTTGTGTGGTTGGTGTGTCTCCATTGTGGTGCTGAGAATGACCACAGAGAAAGTCAGGCAAGAAATGAGCATGTCATGGATAATAGGGCAGCCTGCATGTTCTTGCCCATGAAAAAGAGGGGTTCTTTGATTTTATAGGGACCCATTAAACACACACTTGAATGGCTATAACTAGGTTAGATCCTGTGCGTGTCTCTGGAGATGTAAAGAAGCTTATTTGTGAAAGTGTCTGAGTAAGGATAAAATCCTGCTTAACTTGCTCCACGATCAGAGCTTGGGCTCCTTTATGAACTTTCACTAGCTGGAAGAAAAAAGAAAAAGTGTCTTTTCTTGCACTAGCTAGCATTGGGGCAACAAGAGCTGGGAGCAGAATCTCATGTATTTTTATCCATCTTGACCCCCTGGAGGATGTTAAGTCCTGATGAGTTAGTTTTTCTTCAGAGGGTAAAATACGTGCTTGCATTCAGAATCTCACTTTACACACACAAAGGCAGTATTGATTATTGTACTGTGTGCTCACTGCAATTCCTTGAGGATGATGTAGCTGATGTTCTGGTCCTCATTTTTAATTTGGGTAAAGTAAGGCCCAGGTAAGAGAGGGGGGCTTGTCAAAAGTCACACAGTTTGGCATTTGCTGAGCCAGGATCAGGACCCAGCTCTCTGAGGAGCACAGTACCCAGCATCCTTCCTAATGGACACGTTAGCCTGGCTGGCATGGCAGTAAAATAAAGCTCAGGCCTTAGGAGGAAATGTAGGAAAGGGAAGACTTTGACTTAAGTTTTCCTTTGCCATTAAAGAAGTTAAATAGTACCCCCTGCCCACCCCATATTAAAAATTTCTGACTTGGAAACATCCTAAACATGAGAACCATCAGTTTGTTTTCACCCACTGGGATCCCCCACATTAAGAAATATTCCTTGAGTAGGCCTGTTCTGATGTAGCATAGTGTGTGTGTGTGTGTGTGTGCACGCGTGTGTAATTTTTTCCCAAGTTATAAATTCTAAGATGGAATTCAGAACACCTCTTGCTTTGAAAACACTATTACAACTTAATTTCCCAGGGTAGCCTTCATGATTTTACTTCTAGTGTAACCCACATTTAAAACATCGTCATTGACCAAAAAGTCATTTCTAACATTATATATATATATATATATATATTTATTGCAAATGCACATATGATATTTAGGAACTTTATTAAATAGTCTTTATGAGTTAGGGCAGGGACCTAATCTCCACTTGGAACACTGCTTCTATTATAAGAGGTGTTAAAGTTTCCATAAAGCCCGTCACACACTTTAAGAACACCAGTGAATTGTCAGTGAAAGTCTGTCGTTAATGGTACTGCTGTCTCTGAAAATGAATTCTGCCTATTACACATTTCTTTGGTATATGAGGGCATTTTCAGGCTGCAATGTTCAAAAATTGAAGCTAAAAGACGGGCAACAGGAAAATGTATCAAACATGAAAACAAATGGTAGATATCAAACTTTCTGAAGTCTTGTTCCTTTTTTTTTTTAGAGAAAGAAAGCAAGTAGGAACGAAGGCAAACAAGCAGG
The DNA here is from genome assembly GCA_004363575.1 of Solenodon paradoxus. Classification (NCBI taxonomy): domain Eukaryota; kingdom Metazoa; phylum Chordata; class Mammalia; order Eulipotyphla; family Solenodontidae; genus Solenodon; species Solenodon paradoxus. Next base: position 27,315 of record RJWH01000294.1, read on the forward strand.
CAAGCAGGAAGAAAGAAGAGAAAGAAGCATTATGTATTCAGTTAGTTGTCCACTTTCGTTCTCCCCTCCCCACCTGACCCCACCATCAGCTTTGGAACGCAGGTCTTTGGGTTTCACATGGACCATGCCAGAGCAGCCGACTTAATACCTGAACCAGCACCGGTCTTGTTCTTGATCATTCTAAGTTAGTCTCATGTTCTCTATGACCTTGGCACTCTCTTTTCTAATCTGCCAGCATTTAGACATCAGCCCCAAACTCTCTGACCTGTGGTTCTGCATCCTCTAAAAGTGAGGAGAAGAAAGACTTCAGAGAGCATGAGAGCTTAGACATCTTAGAGTTACAGGGCCTCAGAAGCCACCTGTCCAGCAGGACGTCTCACTTCTCTGTGGGGGTGGGGGTGGGGCCCCGTGTGAACTCTCCCAGTCCCCCCACTGGCAGTGCATTAAGGTGACACACAGTCTTAGTGAATGGAGATGTATCTGTGTTTTTGAATCCTATCAACATGATTGTTTTCTCATTTTCCGCTGGGTAGATTAAATTTTAAAACTAGGAATCAAGTTCCTGTAGCTGTTCATATCTGACCTGCACAAATAAAGGTTTGAGTTATTGCTCAGTCAGCTCACTTGAGACTGGATCCCTCTTCCCATCATAATTTCCCCTGGTTTTCTTTGTAGTCTCCTCCCCCAGAGTGATGACTATCTTCCTTTTATTGTTGCAAAACATTTTCACTCTTACTTGTGGGCCACTAGCCTATTAATTAGAAGCTGGTCTGCAGGTCCCTAAGGGAGCTTGTTTGGACTCCACTAGTGAGGCATTCTCACCTATTCATCATGTGGCCAGCGACCGGTGTGGTACGGTTTTGCTGCAGCCTTTCCACAAAGGGGACCAAGCCTGGGACAGGGGAACTCCACTGATTTTGGCTCGGCTGCACCTTCCTAATGTGTTTGTAAATCTTTTGAGCTCTGTAAGTAGCTCAGCTCCTTGGATCGCTTGAGCACAGACCTGGAAATCAGCCACTCTCAAGTTTGAATTCTAATATTCCTCGTCCAGACTTGAGTATGCATCCATTTATAAAATGGTTGTTAGTGTTTGTTACTTCCCCAAGTCCCTAATCAGGCATTTTCCTGTTGCACCACTCTTCGGAGCGTGTGTGTGGTGCTCGGTGTCTCTCCATGCTGACCCCCACCTCTCTATTTTCCTACGTCTCTGTTTTCTATATTCCTCTCTGTTTTTCTACATTTTTCTTTTCTTTTTTTTGAGACTGCTCTCTTTTCTGACTCAAAGTCTTTTCCCTCTGGATTCTGGACCGTCAGATAGCCTGTCCAATAAATGCCTTCTAGAATCACAGGCTGTGGAGACAGAAAGATCCTGGAGCATCAAAAGAGGCTCAAGGAAGTCCGGTGGAACACTCTGGGCTAGCAAAGTTGCCCTCAGTCTCTCACTGCTCGGAGGTTGTATCTTAGGACCACACAACCATCTATTAGGAGTGACCCTGCTTTCTACTTTTGTGTATATGTCTTGTCCCTGCCACCCACCCCACTGCCATTATGCTGAGTCAAAACATTCTTTGCTTATATTTTAAAACAATGATTCCTAAAAATAGTATTGCCTCTCTAGAAGGGTCAGATCTTTAAAGCAGGCATGAAGCAAATGTGATCTTTATAAAACTCTTTGGAGCAAAGGGTAAGAAGAACTTTTCAGTAAACATTCAGTAATGGAAAAATCAGTGAAAATTAAGAAAATAATTTGGTCAATCTGCCTTTCTTCCTGGATCTTGCATTTCTTCCCTCAAACAGCTTATCTTGCAGTTGCAAGATCCGTCACTGGAAATTGTCACATGGAGATGGTAGAGCAATGAATGATTTTTCAGTTTTGCCAACTACTTGTTTCATCTGCCAATAGATTTCCATGTTATTTTGTTTTTGATGATTATCTATATATAATTAAGAATTTTTTTAAAAGGAAAGGTGCAGGCAGTAATGAAGGTGAGCAGAGGCAGACAGGCAGAAGAGAGAGAAGGGAGAAGTATATTTATTGTTTTATTTATTTGTACATCTTGGTTGTTGCCCCAGCTCTGGGTTGCAAACCTGGGTGCCTGGGATGTATGTGGACTGCGTCCGAGCCCTGCTCTACTGGGGCAGGCCACATTTTTACTGATGAGCATTTTAGAGGAAGAGTCCACAAATATTAAATTTTTGATTAGATGATTTTACTGGGTTCCTACATAGCAGTCTTGGATGCATCATACAACCACAGACAGAGACAGAAAAGGATGCAGATGCATGACAGGTGCAAAATGAACTTATAAATGGTGGACATGATTGTGGATTGAATTCCTGAAAAGAAATTTGCTGTAACTGCAGCCGATGTGCACTGATTACTACCATTAGTCTCTCATTTTGGCCTGGTTTGGTTGCTATCATACCCTATTGACAATTAGCATTAAAGGACATTCATGCTTGTGCAAGGCTATTCTTTGCAGGAGTATTTAAAATAGTAACATTTCAAGATAATCGAAATGTCCATCAAGAAGGGTCTGTTTACACAGTTTATCCTGTATCTACACAGTGGAATACTATACAACTGTTAAAAGGGGAAAAAAAGCAAATTGACTTATACTGATAGGGAAACATTTCCAAGATACATTCTTTATTTTTTAAGGCAAGATGTTGATCAATGAGTATAGTGTGTGATCTTTTGTGTAAACTACACCAAGTATTAGATATCTGTGTTTAACGTATGTGCATGGAATGTTTCAGGGAGAAAACACACAAAAAAATAGATATTGACAGCCAGATATTTTGGGGGAGGGAAATGGAGAGAAAAGAGTAGGTGGGGAAGGCACACCATGGTGTCCTAGCAGATAAGGCCACCAGGTGGAGTTCACAGACATCCCAAGGACCTGGGTTCCTATTCAGGGTTGGAGGGGAAACCAAGATGAACACCTAAATAAAATAAAGTGCTTCTTCCTCTCTCTTCCTGCCTGACTGCCTCTGCTCACCTGCATTCCTGCCTGCGCCTTTCCTTTAAAAAAGAAAAGAGAAAAAAAGAGTTGGAGGGAGACATTTTTCAATGTGAACCTTTTTTATAGGGATGTCAGCTTTGTGGTGTGTCAACTTGGCTAAACTGAACTACATTTCCCAGAACTCTCTTTCTGTATGTTTCCAGTTAGAGCAAGCCCCAAAGAGGTTACTGTGAGTACCGGAGGGCAGAAGTGAAAAAGTAGCAATTTTGTCACTTAATACATTGTGGCTTCTGCTGCCAGATCTGCAGTAGCTCCATCTTCCCTTAGATCTTTTTTTAGCTCTTCTGACATCTGGGCCAGCTCTAACTTCTTTGTTTAGCTGTGTGATGAGGGTACCATTTTCTCTTGTAAATCACCAAGTTCAGAGGCACTGAGAACTGACAGGTTACAGTTCATTCTCAGGGTTTAGAACATATCCCTGGGTCCCTGCTTGTCCTTACTCTCCCCCACTTTACGTCTATCTTCCTGCAGGACACAAACTCTAGAAGCAAATGTGAAGACAATATCCCTGTAGAGACTTCTTAACGCACTCTTAAATTGTGTGCAACAAATTCTTGTGTATGTGTGTGTGTATCTCCTACTGATTGTTTTTCTCTGCTTGAATACTAATACAAAATTGCCAGATTTTTTTCAACATGTATTACCCACTCAAAAATTAAATAAAGTTATAAAATAGATACTGAGTCCTACTAGTCAGTGCATATTATTCACAGAAGGAAGATCTCCTGGCTTTGATTTGGGTAAGTTTGAAGCTGCTACAAAACTGCTTGGGGAAGTCACATGTGGTTCAGTTTGCATGAAGTTAGCATCTTTTAAGAGAAAACATAGGGGCTCCATGGCATGTCATTATGTTCCTGTTGCATCCCTACCATTCTTCTTGCATCGGCTAACCATTGGTGGCCTAACCAATCAGACAACTTTATTGGCATAGAACAGCTACCATTTTATTTTGTGCCTCAGTAACTTTTGCTGGACCCAAGAGGACAGTTTGACTGCTGGTCTGTGGTCACCTAAGCTGATCTACCAGCTTGGCAGGAGCTAGGTTGCCCAAGACAGCCTTGCTCACTTGTCTGATGGCATGGTACTCATTGTTGGTTGGGTTGATACTGCATTCTAAAAGCAACAGGATAGAGGGTACAAGTCTATTTGCACAGTATCTTTCAAGACAGCTGCTATTATTTTGCCATTGTCCCACTGGCCAAAGTAAATCTTACGTCCACGCATAGAGACAATGTATGAAGCACTCACCTGAGAATGCAAGCACAGGGATCCATGATTCTTTGATGGTGGTCGTTACTGTAACAAGCTACTGCATCATCCAATGATGGGCAAGAGAACTGATTGTGCTCTGTGTCACTGAGTGAAAAAAGTAAATGAGGAAGGCTGATGGCGAGTTTTTCTCGCGTCGTCCCCACCCTCTCCCATGTAAAATCTAGCCCAGGACCCTGTCTATAAAGGGTATCCAAAAATGGATGTTACCTAATGTCTGTAAGACTTGACCACCACTAGAGTAGCTCGGGGTTTCAACAGGAACACCTGTGAATATACCCTGAACCCCACTGGATTCCAGCTGTCATGAGCAACTGAAAAAGAAGCACTCTTGGTTTCTATGATTCTGGTGAGGTCATGCTGTTAAATTTCTCGACCTAGACTTTGTGAGCACTTACTCCTACATTTATACTCCATCAGTCTCTCTGGGTAAACTGGCTTTATCCCTCTGTTTTGAGGAAAAGTGCAGGCAGGAATCACGATGAGTAGGCAGGCAGGCAGAGAGAGGAGGAAGACGAATTTTATTTATTTATTTATTTAGCTGTTCATCTTGGCTGTTTCCCCTGGCCCCAGCAGGCGAACTTATAATAGCTGTTTTAATATATGTGACTACCAATTTCAAAATCTTTGTCATCTCTGGGTTTGTTCTATAGACTTTTCCCCAGGCTAAGTGCTACACTTTCTACCTCTTAACATGTCTAAATATTTTGAATGATTTCCTAGACATTATGGACTCAATTTATTGATATTCTTGATTTATTATTTTTTTCTTAAGTTCATTGAATTTTATTCTGGAAGGCTTATATAGTTATGCATTGCTAAATAGTGGGGATGCATTCTAAGAAAAATATCTAGTAATTTTAGAATTATGTGAATATCATAGAATGTAATTACACTAGCTACAAGGTATAACCTACTACTTACCTGGGCTCTATGATATAGCTCTTGGGACCTCCATTATATATGCAGTTCATTGTTGACCAAAACGCTGTTAAATGATGCATGATTAGACTTTTTTAGGAGACCAGTCTGACCACAGAAAGGCTTAGTTTAAGTTTTTGTTAGGGTAGATCTAGCCAAGCCTTTTTTCAGGATAGAGTAGTTATTTCTTGAAGTATGATATTTCTAGAATCTCAGCAGAATGCTTGGAATATCTGGTTAAATCTCTCCAGTTTGTCTGCTTAAAACCACAATTCTCTCTGATTGTTCAATCTCCAGAATCTATTCTGCTCACACACCCTTATAACTGCTATACCAGTTATATCCTCTCTGCTACCCTTGCACGAAAATTCTAGTTGCCTCAGCAGTTCTGCAATTAAGTCTGTTCCTTTAATCCAGGAAGACTGCTGATTTCTATTTGGCTTTAAATCTTTGCCTTGGCTTAGAGAGTATTAACTGGGATGAATGACGCTTACTTTATGTATTTCCATTCTTTCAAGAACCAAAAGTTTGGGCTATTGTCTGATGTCTGAAAAGAGTAGCTTCATATATTCTATTTAGTTTTATAGTTGTTTAAGATTATAGAGCAAGTTCAAAATTTTTACTCAATTTTGATCAAAGTGTAAGTTTGTTTCTTACTCTAAATAATATGGGTATGCTTGATAATTTTAGATATAAATAATTGGCTTCTTATCATGGAATAATAGTTCATTCAAACTTTTCTTTCCCTCTCCCTATTCTCATAATATAATTATACCCCAGTTCTGATTATTTTCATACTTATGGATTTGTAAATCTGATTTACTGCTAAATTCAATTGTGTACTCTGATCAAATTTCCTTTCTTATTTGAGTTTTGCTTTTCTTGGAGTTAACAATGATTGGTTTATTTTATCTACTCAGCTTTCTTTAAATGTCTAAGTTTCCCCTCATCTGCCACTGGCTCCTTTACTTTTGAGTGTAAGTACCTCTCAATGACATCTTCTAAAAGCAAAGGGAGCCTTTGCTTTTCTGCTCAGTTTGAAATGGTTGCTTGGTTGGCCTATGATTATACAGTAATGGAACTGTCATGGAACTCCCATTCAGTCTCATTCTAGAAATTTCCTTTTCTTCTCTGCTGGATTCCTTGACTTGGTGGATCGATGTTTTATTCCTCTTTGACTTCTTTCTTTCTCTCTTTTTAAAACATGGTCTCTAGTTACTTCCTGAGATTAAAAACAACTAAAATACATCTTCTAGTCTCACAGTTGATTGATAATTAGGTATAAATTTCTAAGCAGAAAATATATTCAGAATTTTCAGGATATCAATGCATTATCTTCTAGCATCCAATAATGACATTGAAAAGTTTGATTCCATTCTCACACATGATCTGTTAAGCTCTCTTCTGGAAGTTTTTAGTAGCTTTCATTCATTTATATGGGATAGGTGATGATCCTGAGTCTTGGTGTGGGTCTTTCTTAATACTTTGTGTTTGACATTGAACTTTTCAATCCAGCAACTCACGTCCTTCCATTTTTCTTCTCTTAATTACTTTGATAATGTCCTCTTTTCCTGTATTAGTTTCCTAGGTCTGCCACAAAAAAATACCATAGACTGCGTGGCTTAAATAACAGAAATATATTTTCTCACTCTTCTGGGGACCAGAAGCTCAAGATCAAGGAATTGACAGGCTTAATTTCTTTGGAGGACTCTCTTTACTTGCAGATAGATGGTGGCCTTTTCAACATGTCCCCAAATGACCTTTCCTCGGGGCCTCTGTGTCATTATTGTCTTTTCCTCTTCTCTCTTTTTCCTTTTTTAAAAGTTTTTATTGAAGTATCATCGGTTTATAACTTTGTATAGGCTTCCACTGCCTTCACCTTTTATAAGGACATTAGTCATGTTGGTTTAGGGCTCTCCCTTAGTGGCCTCATTTAACTTAATCACCTCTTTAAAGATCTTGTCTCCAAATACAGTTACATTCTAAAATGCTGGTGACTGAGACTTCAACATATGAAGGTCGAGAAAATCCAAATCAGTCTAAATGCTTCCACCATCTTTTTCATATATTTCTGGAATTCATTGCATTTGGAAATAGAATTTTCTGTATGGAGATCATTAATTTAATGCTGTGGAGACTGACTGTTTAGTTTCATTATGGGGAAGTGTGGGGAAGAGGAATGGTGATGGTGAGAAGCATTTGCCTGACTGCAGTGTACAGATGGGAAACTGATTGCTTCCACATAGACTTTCAACTAGTCCCCCTGTTTTCAACACTGATCTCTTATTTTCACTTCTGCATTTACTGCTGCCTCTAATACTTGAATATTTCTGGAGTTTTAAACAATTAATAGGATTTCTGTATCTTTTATAGACCACATCCTACAAAAGATCTTCCCTCTTTTTACTGAATCACTTAGAATTTCTCCATCAACTTTGGCTCTTCCTATATTTTTGTTTGTGGTTATAGATCTTTTCATTTCACTGACTTTCAAATTCTGTGCTATTTTGTTTTCATTGTTTCAGTATTAAAACTATTTTGAAAAGGGAAGCAAATGAAACTCTTTTCTCTGCCATGTTGGAATCAAAATTTTAAATGGTTAGCTTTGTTTCCCTTTCTTCTCTCTAGGATCTCAATATTGAGATCAAATTATTCACATTCCTTCATTGTCATGCAAAGCAGTGCTTCATCATTCAGGCAAAGTCTACTGTCTTTACACTGGGGCAACAAAGTGATGTCGCAGAGAAAAAAAAGAAAAAACTAGCAAATACATGAATGTTTAGTTACAGAAATAAGAACAATGGAGAAAAAAACATGATGCTGTGAGAGAAAGGTAAAGGGGAGAGTTGGGGAGATACTTAGAGAATGTAGTCAGGGCAGGTTACACTGAAAAAAAAAAGGCATTGATGCTAAAACTTTAAAAAGGGGCTGGCATTGGAAGAGGAGGGAAGGGTATTTGAAGAACTGAAAGGAAGCCAGTGAAACGGGAATGTAGTAGACCAGGAGGAGGTGGCTCCCACTGAGATTGTGCAGGGGGCAGTTGTACGGGGTCTTTTAAGTCAAGTTAAGCACTTGACATTCTATCTGAAGTGCAATGAAAAACCACTGGTGGCAGGAGGGTTTAAGGAGGAGAGTGGGGCAGTTTCTGCAGTTAGAGTCTTTAAGGTATCACTGTAAATGCAGCTTGTGAAGCAGACTGGGGCTACAGGGAGGAGTCGAAATAGGGGGCACGGTTATGGGACTCTTGTAGCAGTTCAGCTGAGGATGACGGTGGCTGTGAGTGGGAGTGAGGTAACAGTAGAGACAGAAGTGGGTGGAGTCAGGATGGAGACAGACTGGACAGAATTTGTGAAGAACTGGATGTGTGGAGACAGGTGCAGGAATTTAGAGTCTGTGCATATGGGAGCCTGTCATCACGTCCGCCAGCTCCCACAACTTGCACCTGGATATTGGTTTCTTTGACACAGTACTCTGTAATGGCTGTCTGAGGATTAATTCCCCTGCATATGTGCTGAGGGACATGGGGGTATTCTGAATGTAGGAAATGAGACTTTTGAAATGAGGTCTACATTTATTTCAGGACATTTTTCCTAGATTGTGGGGAAAATGGTAATAATTAAAATTATGATAATGATAATAATAGCTAGTATTTCTGAAGTGTTTATTACATACCAAGTACATGCAACAACTGATAAGAGGTGAAGTTTCCTGTCCCAAGTCGCACAGGTAGCCAGCGGACACAGGTAGCTAGCAGAAAAGGCAGGCTCTCACTCGGGCAGCCTGGCTCTAGAATCTATTGTTTTTCCCATTCTGCTGTTTAATGAACTTCGACTGTAGGCTGACAACTTTAGCAGGAATTACCATGGAGCACTCTTCTGGGATATGGAACTGGCAAGATGAAGTTCAAATAGTATTTTAGACAGAGCTTAGAAATTTAGAATCAAAATCAAAATAACTACCACCACTAACATCACTACCAACCAAACAAGAACAAAAACTGTGGAAAAAAAGGAATAAATGGCCTACCCTGGTCAGCGTCAGAAATGAGGGTCCCGGTCAAATGCTGAGGTCACCCCTGATTCTGCCAGAGTTGGGGAGTCCCTCGCATCATTCCACGTGACTTGGGCTGATGCACACCTCCTGCTCACAACGAAGATGAGTCACCTTCTAGGGCTTCATGCCGGGAGCTAATAATTAACTGGCCCAGTGTCTGTGCTTCCTGTGCTTTAGCTCCTACCCCAGCTCAGATTCAGGACAGTCGAGGACACCACCAGCCTTGGAGATGGCAAGGATGTACGCTTTTGTTTTTGTTTTTGATTTAATGAAAACGTGGAAAGTTTACATGCAATTGTGAATTACATTGGGCCACTAACTGTAAAGGGGTTGAGTGCTCTAAAAAGTTTCCCTGGGAATGAGAGCTGTGTATCGACGGAAGGAACGTATTGAAAAGATGGAACCTCTCCCTAAGGTTGGGATTCTTGTCAACTGGAGAAGGTGTAGTTGTTGTCCATTGGTGGTGAAGAAAGTCACTGTGTTGTCTTGGGTCAGAACTAGTTCGTGGAAAGTACACTGAAGCTTGCAGGCAAGAAAGGAACACTTCCACCCAGTTTTTGATGAGTTGTACTGATGAACAAGGACTGGAAGCAAAAAACTATGCTGGAGGTTTAATTTGATCAAGGCTGGCAGACAACACCCACTATGGTGTATTTGCTGTCTTACTGTTTTTCTGTGAGGTTTATGTATGCTTTATAGAGCATCCTTTAATATTTTTTGCAAGTGGTTCTGTGGTGATAAAGTCTACCTTTTGCTTGTCAGAAAAAGTTTTCAATCATTCCTTCAGTTCTGAATGATAATCTTGCCGGATATAGAATCCTAGGCTGAAACTCCTTTCCTTTCAGCACTTTCAATGTATTATGTCATTTCCTTCTGGCCTATAGCGATTCATTTGAGAAGTCCACTGACTCTGGGGGCTCCTCTGTATGTGACATGTTTTTCTCTGGCTGCTTTTAATTGTCTTTCTTTATCTTGTATTTTTGACATATTTATAATGATGTGTCTAGGTGTATTTCTGTCTGGGTTTCTTTTTTTAGGGGCTCTTTTGTTTCTTGGATCTGGAGGCTTGCTTCATTCTTCAAATTGGGGTAGTTCTCATCTATTATTTCTTCAAATATGGTTTCTGCCCCCTTTTCTCTCTCTTCCTCTGGAACCCCTATGATGAGAATGTTGTGCCTTTTGATGTTATCCCAGAGGTCTTGAATACTGTCTTCGATTCTTTGAATTTTTTTTATCTCTTTGTTGGTTTTGTTGATTGAGTTCTCTGTCCTATCTTCCTGATCACTGATTATATTGGAAGCTTCATACATCCTATAGTTGAGACCCTCTGTTGAGTTCTTTAATTCAGCCATCGTATCTCTTACCTGTTGATATCTTGTTTTAATTCTTCTCTTTGCTTCCTGACAAATCTCGTTTACTGCCTCTACTGATTTCTGAATTCCCATGAGTATGTTAATCACTGTTACCCTAAATTCCTCTTCAGGTAATTTATATATATCTGCTATATTCAGATTTTCCCCTGGTTTTTGATTAGACCCATCATTTCATGTATATTTCTCTGTGCCTTTGCTCTATGTGACATCCTGTTTATATTTCTGAAGGTTTGGTTTCCCTGGCATTGCCTAGGTTTGACTTGCCCAGAATTGGCACTCAGGCTGAAGTTTCATCTCTACCCACAAGGTAGTGCTAGTGGGTAGCGCTGAGGCTTGGGACTGCCTTCTCACTGTAATACGGGGTAGTGGGGTATCTGATGGGCGGGATTTCCAGTGGACGGATATGTGGTGGGTGAGATTTCTGCTCAAGGGACCCCAGACTCTGGCATGAAATGGTTATGGGAGGGGTTTGATTTGGCTGATTTCCGTTATGGCCGGGCCCTGCACAATTTCACTGCGCGGACTCCAACTCAGCTCCCGGTGCACAGGCTCTCCTTTCACCCCCCTCTCAAGTTGGCCCTCTGTGGTTCTGCATCTTAGCCCCACTGGGCCTGCCTCTCGCTGCCTCTGCATCCGGTCCTGAAATCCCTAGCTTCCACCCCACCATGCATCCAAAGACCCATGAGCTCCGTCCCAAATCCAAATCAGCGACTTAGCTCAGAACCGCACTGGGTATCCTCACCCATTAGTCTTCAGCTGTTCTGTCTCCAGCTGAAGTGCCAGTTGTTTATTGGTGTTTGTCTCAGGAAAACAGGTAATTTTTTTTTGTGTGTGTGTGTCTGTGGGGAGCGACCTGAAAGTGCTATCAAGTCACCATCCGGAAGTGGATCCCAAGGATGTACGTTTTTACTTAAGGGAGACTTTTCTGTCTCTGGCTGGTTCTTTTCTCCATTCAATTGTACCTTCCCTTATAGTTCTCTTCTATTGTCTCTTTGTCATGGCCAGTCTTTTCTGTGGTGCTCTGAGCTGTCACTGCACATGCCTGTCCCTCAGCTGACCCCTAGAGAGCCTCATTTGTCTCCTGCCAGCACTCCCCCTCCTGACCCTGTCCAGACTCTCTTTGATCTGACTCCTACTCTGCCTCACCTAGAGTGTGCCCTTCTCTTCTTTAGGCCAGGTCCCTGCCTATTCCAGGAATTCTCCTGACTCCAAGAGACAGTGTTCCTGGGAGCCAGGGCCCCTTTGTCCCTCCAAAAGGACTGGAAGGTGAGAAGGGAAATGGTCATTTTTGTAGCTAGAGGAATGAACCTTAAGAAAACAGACGGGCCTCCGGGTTCCTCGTCAAAAGAAAAGGGGATTGAGGAGCAGGGAAGCAGGAAGCAGGCCCATTTTAACTCACTCCTTCCACGAGTAGGTGCCCGTGGGGCACCTGCTTGTACAAGATGCTGTATGATATAGCTGATACACACCTGGACAAAACCTGCTCTGCCAGTGGACTCACTCATCCCTAACCATGGGCACTGACAATGATAAGGCAGGAGAAGGAACTTGGTGTGACACACAGGAAGCTTCTTAGCCATCCAGATGATGACCCCTGCTAGGGGCTGAACTGTGAGGGCATTCAGTGCCAAATGTCTGGTTCTTTTTTTCAGATTTGGCTTGGTTTTGACCTGAACTAACATTCAGAGCCTCCTATTAGCCTCCTCTGCTTCCAGCCCACTTTGAAGGATGACTGTGGAGACCTGTTGGGAGTTTCAAGCCTCCCTTTTCCACTAGGTATCTCTTCAGTCTGGAATTTCTCTCTGAAATACCAGTACTGGGCCGGTCCTGGGCATTCTGCCACCTATAGCAAATAGAAAAAGAAAATGTGCCCTTACTGTCGCCACCAATGTTTGCTGTGGCCTGCAGGGGAGGGGCAGGCACTGGCAGGCGGGCACACCTGTTTGATGGAGGGAGACTCCAGAGCCCTGGGTGGGGCCACTTGGGTCACCGAGAAAGTGCCAGTTCCCTTTGCTGGATGTGAGAAGTCCTGCCAAGGCTTCTAAGGACTGCTCCTTAGATCTTTGCAGTATCCCAGTGTTCATTTTCAGGTCGGAAGTTTGAAATTAAAAAAAAAAAAAATAGGCACACCTTTAATGATTAAGTTCACGGCAGGCAGTCCACATACATCCCAAGGACCTGGGTTCTCTACATGGTGTGGTGGTAGACCAATCAAGATGAACAACTAAATGAAGTAAATAAAGAGCTTCCTCCTTGCTCTTTTTCCTGCCTGCATCCGTTTGCCTTCATTCCTGCTGGCACATTTTCTTTAAAAAAAAAAAATTAAATAAAACAAAAACAATAAAAAACAAACCCTGAATTCTGAAGAGACACATGAAACTGTCATCTGTGGGTGTCCTAGAGGAGGCCAGGTGAATGGAAAGGAACAGGTGGTGGAGTGGGTGGGGGAGGCAAGGGGGAGGGAGGTGCAGACCTTCAGAAGTCTGCTGGCTTTTATTCTGCGTGAGCTGGTGCCTCTGGGAAGGTTATGGATAGAGGAGTGATGTGACCTGAATTAATGTGTAGAAGAACTCCTTGGGCTATTTTTGGAAATACACTGAGGGGCACAGGTGGCAGCGAGGGGCCACCTGGAGGCCACTGTCATCATGCAGGAAAGAGATGACAGCTGGGAGCAGGCAGTGACCGTGGAGGTAGTAAGGAGGCATCAGATTCTGGATACATTTTAAGGGGTAGGGTTGACAGGGTTTTCCGATGGGTTGGAGTGATATGTGTGAGAGAAAGAAGTTGAGAATGACTTGAAGGACTTGGCATGAGCAACCAGAAGAAGGGAGCTACATTACTGAGAAGGTGAAGATATAAAATCATCTTTCATGATGTCTTCCTCAGTTGGAGAAGGGAGAAATTCACCCTTGGCACCTGGCATGGGGCCTCACGTGTTGTCAGCAATCAATGTGGAAGTGATAGAAAAAAGTGAAAAGAACAGAGAAGGAGAGCAAATATTTGCCTTATGATATCTGAGCAGATCTTGGGCTTCTGATAGCCAAGTGGTCCTATGGTTTGGGACTTTGGCTCACGGAAATGCTGGGGTCAGCAAGAGCACCCATAATTCCTGTGGATTCTTACTTTGGTATTTCATCTCTCTAACTTCATTTAAAAAGGCACAAACATGTTGTAATCATGCTTACTAAAAAGAGCATATCAGAGATGTGGGAAAGGTAAAGAAATGTTCCAGCTGCATGCTTCTGGGCAAATTCTAGAACTGGTGCTATATCAAAGCAAAGTATTAGTCCAGAAAAAAATACTAAACAACCAACTTCACTTTTCAGACAATCTTAACTAGTTGAACTATGCTAGAGGACGAAGTGATCAGCAAAGAAAAGACACCCACTAAAGCTCAGGGACTTAACAAATCAGAGAGTGTCACTGCTCCTCACTTAGAGCCTAAAACTCTTACTTTAGAGACACATGTAAGCTGTTTCGGTTGCCTGGTAGGCCAGGCCGCGCAAGAATCAGTGTGGCATGAGCTCTGAATTCATCAGGTTATCTTCCCTTCCTGCCTCTAATTGTGTGAAGAAGGGCAATTCGATCCATCTTTATAAGTCTCATCTGTAAATGGAGGATCTTAATAGTACCTGCTTTGTAGAGTACCTTTATATATAAGGGTCAAATGAAGAAATATTTCTGAAGTGCTTAACACAGCCAGATACATGGTAACTGCCAAATAGATAGCTATTAATATTAGCATTATTGTTATTATCTGCAATGCCAGCAAGCAAAGTAAGTTCTACATTGGAATGCTAAGAACAGCTTTATTTTATTTTTTAAGGAAAGGTATAAGCAGGAATGAAGGTGAGCAGAGGCAGAGAGGCAAGAAGAGAGAGGAGGAAGAAAGGTTTTCATTTTATTTAGTTGTTCATCTTGGTTGTTCCCCGGCCCAGGGACACAAACCCATGTCCTCGGGATGTATGTGGACTGCACTGGCTAAAGGTGACTGACTAAACCACTACTCCACCAGGGCATGCCAACTAAGTGCAGTATTTGTTTATATATATATATATATATATATATATATATATATATATATATATACATATACACACACACACAGAGTCTGACAGTGAGGAAAGACATAAAATTATTAAAATGACATAATAAAATTCAAGAAAATCAATGTTAATGAAAAGGAAAATAACTCAACACACTTCGATGGTACTTGGAAACACTATGTAGTACAAAGTTGACATGCAATTATAATAAAATTAATAATAACCTGAGTTCTTAGGATTTGGCGCACTCTATTTTGGAAAACAGGGAAGTGCATGCTACATATTTAGCTAAAACAGTGTTTTCATGCAGCCACCTGTGTCAAGCAGGTTATAAACCAATAATGCCAAATAAAGAAAACGCCTTAGTCCTTATTTGAAAATTTCTAGGGATTTACCCCAATGATGACTTGAAGAATTATTTACTTATGGGATATGATTGTTTTAGAGCTAATCATAATCACCTGTTAAGCCAACAAAATTATCTCATGTTTCAACTATGTCAGATACAGAGCCCTCAAAACTCTTAACAGCAGGTTTCCAACGAGATGGATCATGTTCATGGAAGTGTGTGGTGTAGCTGTTTCTCTGGGTGTAAGTTGGCGACAGATCGGGTTAGAGATAGGGTTTTGGGCCTATTAACAACACGTATACACATGTCCTTTCACATGACATGTTTATTTCAGGAAAACATCTTGTAAAACCAGAAATTAGGATAAATCAGATGAGAAATACAGATATCCTTAAGGAAGTAATAGGTTGGAGTATTGACAACATAGAACTTCTGCGGACCCTCCACCCCTCGACACACCCTTGCCCTCTTTCCCACGATCTGAGCAGTTTTGGCTTCCTGAGGGCCGTGAGGGCCCCCCAGTTTGGGAACTTGGACTCGTTTCTTGCACTTAGTCTATTCCAATCATTCTCTTTTGGCCCCGAGGCAGGTCACTCTTGGGACTCTGTGAACCCAAACAACCCCACGCTGGTTCTTTGGAGAGTGATGGGAATGGCTCTCATTCCCTTAGAACCTCACCCCCCCACCCCGCCCCCGCACCGCCGCCCCTTGCATAGAGCTGGGTCCATAACAGGCACTCTATAAATGTTTGTTGACTGGAATTGAATTAGCACGACGGAGAATTAGTCCCTCACTTCCTGAGCACCTGGGTTAATACCTCCCGGAGCTTCAGCCCAGACAAGCAGCCAGGCCCTGTCGCCAGTCTTATCCTCTGTCCCTGTGGGGGCAGCCTGACTGCCTTCTTCCTCCTGTGGATGCCCAGCCTGGTGTTGGGGAGTGTCCAGCTGGGCCCTGCTTGAAGGCCTTGGCTCTAACTGAGCACGTGTGGATTGTCCTGAAGTAGCATTTTCCCAAGGTTTGGCTGTGTTAATTATTTCTCCCCCTCCTGGTGTTAAAACTTTGGTCTAGAAAACGGAATCAAGGGAGGGGCTGTAGAAGGGCAGAAAGGGTGGAAAGGAATTAATAAGAAGAACAAGGTCACCCATCTATCTGCAACTGCTGTTCACACTCTGTGACGCCACCAGCCCCAAGGTCACCTCTTTTCATTAAAACAGTTGATTACCTAAAATGATAAACTTAACTAAATTCCGGCCTTCTGCCTTAGACATAACAGAGCTCGACTTGATACAGAGGCTGCCCTGATGGCGTGAGAATTCTCGGCTCCCTGCCACCCTGAAGTGGGAGAGGAAACACAAGAGCCAGTGGGAGGCTATTGGGACAGGTGGGCAAGGTCTCCAGCTGGTCGCAGAGCTGGTGGCAGTCCTGCTTGGCAGGCAGATGTGTGTGTCTGCCAGGCTTTGCTTCCTGGGCCAGTGAGAGACAGGCCTGCAGGCTCCTGCTCTCTGACAGGGGAGTGACAATACCTTGTCATTCCACACCTCTGCAGGGGAGAGGGGATGAACTTCCCGGCTCCTCTAGCACCTGCAAGACTGATGCTCTGCAGTGTCCCTGCTTGGTGTACCACCGGGAGGACACACAGAGATGCGCAGCAAACTATGCCCTTGGCAGAGGTATAGGGATGGAAGGGTGAGCGCATCTGCGCATGGAACCCAGTGGAACTCAGGAGTTGTGAGATCCTAGACAAGTCACAGAATCTCAATTTCTTCAACTGTGAGGTGGAACTAGAGACCACAATGTCACAGGCACTTAAAGGTTCTATACTAGTTTGGTATATAGAGGTGCTAAATAAATGTTTGATTGTTCTGTGATTCCTAAACCCATTTAATAAATATTAATGCAGCCGCCAGCGCCAAAGCAAAGAATCTGATATGCAATTCCTTCAGAATGAAAAAAAGAGGCATAACACATGCTGTTTTGCAATTTCTGTTGCATCCCTCAGCTTTTTATTAAAATGTAATTGAGATATAATACAATGTGTATAATGAGATGATTTGATATACATAGATTGTTTTTGTTTTTGCCATCCCCAGACCTGGGTGTCAAACCCAGGTCCACAGCTTTCATAACCTGCCTTACAGCCTGAGTCACAGAGTGGGGTTTGAGTGCTCTCTCTCTCTTTCTCCCTTTCTCTCTCTCTCTGTCTCTGTCTCTGTCTCTCTCTCTCTCTCTCCCTCTCCCTCTCTCTCTCTCCCTCTCCCTCCCTCTCTCTCTCTCTCTCTCTCTCCCTCTCTCTCTCTCTCTCTCTCTCTCTCTCTCTCTCTCTCTCTGTCTCTGTCTCTCTCTCTCTCTCTCTCTAATAATTGCCACAATAGTTAATTGACACCTCCATCACGTCACATAGTTACTTTTGTGTGTATCTGGTGAAAATATTTGAAATCTACTCTCTTGACAATTTCAAGTCAGAATACATGTCATCAGTTATAGTTACCATGCTGTGCATTAGAGCCCCAGAACTTCTATATCTGACTGGAAACTTGTACCCTTTGTCCAATATCTCTCCATTTTCCTCCTATTCCCTGGTAACCACCATACAACTCTTCCTATGAGTTCAGTGTTTTGATTCCTCCTATAAGCAAGTTCATACAGTATTTATCTTTCTCTTATTTTATTTTGCTTTCAAACATCCATTTATGTTGTCTCAAAAGGCAAGATATAATTAGCCATAAAAAAGGAGATCAATTTTTTTAATCTAATGATACATCTTGGCAGTCATATTAAATTAGTACCTATAGATCTGCGTTGCTCTTTTTTAAAAAATGACTATGTGATGGTCTACTACATGAGCTATGAGGCCTCTGTTGATTGACAGGTATGTATAATCTTTGCTGCATCTAAACTTATGACCATACATCTTGCACAAACATCTTGGAGCATATGCATTAGCATGCCTGTAGCCCTACACCTTTTTTTTTTTTTTTTTTTTAAGGAAAGGTGCAGGCAGGAATGAAGGTGTAGTAGGCAGGCAGGCAGGAAGAGAGAGGAGGAAGAAGCACTTTATTTTTCATTTTAGTTAGTCACACTGGTTGGTCCCCCCAAGGCCTGGGACTCAAAGCCTGGGGTATGTAGCCTGTGTGTTTCAGAGGAGAGTGACCTGACCACTGCTCCATCAGGGCGTGCCTAACTCTGTACTTTCCAACATCTTAATTAGTAACTTGGTGAAAATAGAGAAGGTACATTTTTAAGTCTTCCTGAAAGGGAGAGCTAGTACAGTTATTGGACCGAATTCCACATCTATTTCCACTAGACTATCATCTATATATGTACATATATACCCATACATATGTGTGTCTGTATAATGGAGAGCCATTGAAGGACCTTGAGCAGGGAAGTAAGGAGAGCAGATTTGTCTTTTAGATATGTCACCTAAAGATCAGGGGAAAGCATTGATCAGAGGGATGCATGACACTAGGGAGGGAATAATAATATAATAGCAATATGATATGTCTATCATTTATACATCGAATACCTACTACACGACAGACTCTGTTGTAGGCGCTTGGGACCCACCAGTGAGTAAAGTTGACCAAAATCCCTGCCTTCATGGAGGTGATAAGCTAGCAGGGAAGACAGATAACAATAACAGAATAAATAAGGAAATCACATCATATGTTAGCAAGAGATAAGCACTGTGGAAAGTGAGGAAAAGACGGAGCGGGGTAAGGGATCTAGAGTTTCAGGGCAGGGAATGATCATGAAACTCTTGGGTTTCATCATGTACTTTTGTGATTTAAAGCCTGACACATAAGCGCCGAGGACACATTTCAATTGGATTGAATAGAATTAAAATTAATAAAAAAGCTCTGTCCCTGGCGAGGTCTGCAGACTCTTACTACCTTAGCCGGCCTCTTCTAAGAAAACTCCAGGATGCCGACATTGCACTTAAAATGTGTCACCCACAGAGCAGGACAAGGCTGTTGCATTCTTGCAGATGGTGACATGCTGTTGTCACATGTCAAATTTATAGTCATCAGAAACCCTTAGGGTAGTTGGCTTTCAGGAATAGCTATTAAGCCAAGCTGCCCTTATTGTATTTCACTGAAGCTTGTAGTTTTCAGCCTTAAGCTGAAAATGTGAGTCTTTTCCCAAATAGCTCCCTTAAGTTTTATTCCGTGTTTCCACTGTTGCGATACTGAATCTCAAATTTGATTAGGTAGAGTTATTGGGTCCTGGAGGCCCCCTTTCCCCCAAACTAAAGAGTTGCAACTTGTTCTGCGGTCAACAGGGAGTTGTTAAAGGACTCTGAGCAGATGGTACCTAGGGCAGAAACATCACCTAAGGAGCAGGAAAGAGGACTGATTAGAGGGATACATGAGAGCAGAAGGGACCAGGCTTATTATTGAGAGGAGAGCGAGTGGGTGAGGACCTCAGCTAAAGCAGTGGTGGCGAAGGTAGAGAACGGATGCCTGAGGCTGTGTGGGGAGAGGAGGAAACAGCCATGGAAACAGTGATGGAAATGCTGAGGCTGCCCCCCTGACTGCTGGGGGTGTGACTGGATGAGTCTTTTACTAAAATCAAGAATATCTGCTTACTGAGGTACTTGCATAAAGAAGGCTGCCATAGAAGCTTTTAGGGGCTGCCGAAGGAAGAGCACTTAGACTTGTTCTGTGCAGCTCCCAAGGTCAAAACTGGAACTGAAGGTAGAGGTTGTAAGAATGTGGCTCTCAGGTCAATCACAGAAGAACTCTCTGGTAGAACTCTTACAGCTTTATTGCAGGCACTTAGTGCTACTTGGAGTAAAGGTGACAAGCCTGGTTTCTGCTCTCCAGAAGCTTGACCTTTTGTAGAGGATTGCAGAGTGAAATGACCACTGATCGGTCTGTGTATCTACTAGGAGGTCAGAAAAAGGAAAGATTAGCATGAACCAGAAAGATTAAAATGAGCGTGCCTGTCTACATGGGCACTGTAGGGCTGACTCGCCAGATCTGTGGGCTGGGAGTGGTGGGGGAATGGGCTAGGCCTGAAAGGTGGGGATGGGGGACCAGCAGGAAGTCAGGCTACATATCAGTGGGGAACAGGCCACACCTCTGCTTGGACTCCTTTTGGACTCAAAGTAAGAGCCAAGGACCTTCTAGTGGCCTCGTGGGCTCCACAGAGTCAGTGGCCCCTGACCCATGCTGTCATAGCCACACATTCTTCTTAGATGTTCCTTAAGCAGATCATGTATCTCCCACCTCAGAGCTCTTGCAGTTCTTGCGTCTGGTGCCTGAATACTTTTCCTGCAGTTTTGCACACATCTTACTCCCTCACTTGCCTTTAAAAAAGAATTATTGAAGGAGCATTGCATTATAACATTATGTAGGTTTAGGGAACTTATCATCAAAAATCAACATCTGTATATAATGCATTAAGTTCCTCACCCATTTAGATCTTTGCTTAAGTGTCACTGTGATCATAAGAGAGGGACTTTGTCCCCATCGCAACACCTGTTTTCTCTCTTCTGTTTGCTTTATTAAAAAAAAAAAGGAAAGGTGCAGGCATGAATAAAGGCAAATGACAGGCAGGCAGGAAGAGAGAGGAGGAGGAAGAATTTATTTATTTATTTATTTATTTGTACATTTTGGCTGGTCCCTCTGGCCCCAAGTCACAAAACAGGATCCTTGGGATGTATATGAACTATGCAGGCCAAAGGCTGTGGACTTAACCAATAAACCACCAGGGTGTGCCTTTTTGTTTACTTTGTCTTCAAAGCACTTACCATCACCTTATGCAGCCCAGTATTTACATGATTATTGTTAGTCTCCCCCAACTAGAATGTAAGTTCCATAAGGGCAAGGCCTGAATCTGTTTTTTCTCTAATGCCTAGAACTGTTCCTGGCGCAAAGTCAGCAGTCTATAGATATTTGTTGACTGACTGAATGAATAAAAGTGAATGAGCAAATTCACGGTCCACAAGGTGGAGGGGGAGGGAATTTGTGGAGGAGGTCGAATTAGATGAGATTGTGTAAGTATAGTGTCCAAGATTGAAGCTTTCTGTCCGGCAAGGAAGTTTGAATTAATATGATTCAAAATATGGAGCTTCTTTGTTTTGTTTTGTTTTTCCCTTAGATGGCAAATAAAGACTGTTGTTGGAGGAGAAATCTGTCAAGAAAAGGAAAGCGTTTCTCCAAGGGAAGTTGAATTACAGTTCCTTCAGTGTTAGAATAGCCAATACATTGATCAGTTTTATTTATCCAGTAACTTTTCTTATAATCAGCAGCCTAGGTCAATGTACAGCTTTTTCTAAGGGTCTGTTGTGCTTCAGACTCTGTTATATTTTGTGAGGACCCCAAAGTGGAGGAGTGGTATGAGCTCTCAGCCAACAGTGGGCATGTCAGTGAAACCTGACAGCTATGGACCTTTAATATTACCTGTTAATGAAATAAATCAACAAGCTAACTTGTGACTTTGTCACTGAAACAAAGCAAACGTGTTTAAAAATGTTATTACCTCATAACGCGACAAAAGGAGTATAAATGAATATTGGTTTAGAGGCATAGGATGAACTTTGTGAGAAGCGTACATTGCAAAGCCAGATACTCTGACTTTAATCTGTAGCTCACTGGTATTAGCTGTGTGGCCTTAAGCATTGATCTCTCTGCATCACTTTACTTAACCTATAAAGGGGGAATAACAATAGAACTTCTCTCAGAGAGGGTTTAGGAGAATTAAAGAAGCGGGGGAGAAGCACTCAGGCAGCACCCAGCACACATTAATTCTGCACACGATGGACTTCTTTTGTAACTAGACTTGGGTGGGTTTGGATCCTGGCTTCAGCATATGGACTTAAACAATTTTTCTACCTTCTGTGCATTTCTGTTTCCTTTTTTGTCAAATAACAATAATAATCATACCTTTCAAGCGTGATGTGGAATTTAATACAATTCCTTCTTTCAGTGTGTGACTCAGAGTAGGTGCTAGATAAAAATGTACTGAGGGGAAAAGGTGGATGAAGGACACTGGGACTCTGGTGGAGGGTGTGGTGTGAAATATAGACTGAAATGCAATGTCAGTATTCAAAAATGAATGCAGCATTGTGAACAAAAGATTTAATAGATATCAATGATTTAAAAAAATGTATTGATCAAATGCCATGTCTGAATCACTACCTAGAGCAGGTTTGGAGTAAATGAACTTTTGAGGAATGGTGGTGATGGAGTGACTGGAGGTGGAAAGTTTTAATTGGAGTGTTTGCTGAGAGTGAACATTTTGAGTTAGATTTCAAAGTCAAAAATGACATGCGTCTGCAGAAAGAAGACAAATGGTATTCTAAGTAGATGAAGCAACATGTGGAAAATCTCCAAAAAAAGAATATTTGCTGGAAAAAGAATAAAACATAGGGTTGTTGAGATGGGAAGACCAGTTTTCTAATAACTTGAAGGCTGAGAATGTTCCTTTGTTTATAACCCTGAAAAGAACACTTCTGTGGGTTTGGTCTATCTCCTGTCCTAGCCAATTAGATAACAAATTGAATCTGGTTGGGGGTGAGGGGATAAGTGGAAACGGTGGCAGAGACATTGGCGCTCTGGTGGTGGGTGTGCTGTGAAATATAGACTGTGATGCAATTTCAACATCCTAAATGGAATTTTGCCCTGTGAACTAAAGAAATAATAAATATTACTGTTAAAAAATAAAATAAAAAACAAAATAAAGTGAAACGAATCTGTCACCAGCACATGCCATTTGGAGTTGGGAAAGTAGTCCTCTGAAAGAGTTGGGATCACCTGGCATCACCTTCCAAAGTTCGCTTGGAGTTTTCAGGAATACTCTGGGAAAGGAATTTCCCAAAGGGTGATGATTCTGGGAATATTTTTGTGTAGTCGAAATTCCATAAGAAATACTGAACTCCAGGTATGCGGTGGAGACTTTCACAGTGGTCTGGGGCACCTGTTAAAATCTCCCCCAGTCTTTCCACATGAACACATGAGCTTTGCCAGGAGGGCAAGACTCAACGTTGCAGTCCAGAGACTGCCCAGGGTTATGCGAGGGACTCCATCAGAACTCAGAAGGTACTTCCCGAGACTGTGCTAACACACTGCCCACATCCCTTTCTCAGGAATCTTCTCTTCACCAAGCTGCTGGAGGGGGCCAGGGAAGGTGTCAGAGAGCATCTCCCGACCCTTGATTCCATAGCCTCTTACCTGGGAGTCCCACTGCCCGTTGAGAATTAAGGAGTGTATGGGCCCTCTCCTCGGTTAGACCTCTAGGCATGCACTTCCAGACTTCGCCAGCAATGTCTGGAAGTGCCAGCTTGGGGCGCAGCTGATGGCTTCGGTTAAAAATCCACGCTGTTATGACTATTTCCTCTACCTTGCATTGTTCGTGTTTGTTTGCACATTTTTGGACAAAGGACATCAAGTGTTAAATGATCTCGGTAATTTCTCTGGCTTCAATAAAGTTTTGGTGCGTTCTAACAGGTCATTTTGCTGACTTGAATCCCTATCTAAGCTACAGGAACGATTGTTTTCTTGTTAACATAGAGAAACTGGACTCCTTTTTTGCTCTTGAATGGAGTGAATATATCTGAGAGAGAGAGAAAACACAGGTCTGCAGCTGAGAACAACATGCATTAGGCAGGAGCACTCACAATAAGGCTTTTGCGTCTTCCAGATGCAGGCTAACAACAAGGAAATACAGCGCCCCGTGGATCTGTAACAGGTGATCTTTGGATTTTTTTTTTTCTTCTGCTTTTCTTTCGCTCCAACCCGGAGCTGTGGCACTTGAATAATCCCAGTTTCCGGAGAGCAGACTACTGTAATGATAATCCAGGATGTAAACTGCCCTTTGAAAAGCAAGGAAGAAACCAATCGACTAAGTATTTATTTATATTTAATGCTCCAGGGCTTCTGTTTTCTAGCTTTGAAGAGTTCCTGGCAAATGCTTCTTGAAGTCATTAATCCTAGGGGCAAATCTAAATGTCTTGCAGGCTGCTCCTGGACCTCGGAGCCTGGTACACTGTGTTTATAACCCATGGGGCTTCCAGAAACACAGGGCTGTGGGAGGAAGGGACTCTGGCAGGGAAAGAGAGGAGGAGGAGCAGCTTCGTTTTGATGTGGTGCCGGAATCTTTGATCAGAAACGAATTCTCCAGAATGGATTGATTGGGGTTTTGTTCAATGGGATTGACATTCCCCTGGATCCTTATGTCCTGAAGCCTGGCACTGCCCCCTCAACCCCCATTCTCTCATCTTCCTTCAGCTCATGTCTGGGGAGCCCTGTTGACCAACATCAGAACTGGCCCACCTCAGGATGACAGACTCCAAAAGCACCTACATTTATGGTAACGTGCAAGCAATTTTTGACCATGACAGAAAATTTAGAAAGTGCAAGTTGCCAAAAAATAAAGAAATCTGACATGATTCTCCCTTTCAAAAATAATCATGCTTCCCACATTTTATGTATGTAGATACATGCACATATAAAAAGTATTTGTATACGCTGTATTTTAGAGACTGTTTTCCTCATTTTAGTAATATACTTTTTTAAGGGAAGAAGGAAGGAAGCGAGAGGAGGAAGAAATATCTTTATTTATTTAGTTGCTTGTTTTGGGTGTTCACTCTGGCCCCAGGTCTTGAACCCAGGTCCTTGGGCTTATGTGGTCCATACACCAGTGTCTTTAGCAGCCTGGGTCATAAGGGCAAGCCCTTTAATAATACTTTATATAGATCAGTAAATATATATTAAGATACCATTTTTAATGGCTGTATAGTATGTCATTGTACAATGCACCAAAATGTATTTAACCAGTTCCTCTAGTTGGTGATTGAATAGTTAAACTTGTTGACTAAGGCTGCTGTAACAAAGTACCATAAACTGGGTGACTTAAACAGCAGGAGTTCATTTCTTCATAGTTCTGGAGTCAGAAGTCTGAGAGGAAGGTATCAGCAGGGTTGATTCCTTCTGAGGTCTCTCTCCTTAGCTTTCAGATGGCCGTCTCCTCCCTGTGTCCTCCTATGGTCACACGTTAGCTGTGTTTAAGCTTCTTCTTATAAGGATAGCAGTCATATTGGATTAAAGTCTACCCTGATGATCTCATTTTAGCTTAACTACTTCTTTAAAGACATTATTTCCAAATACAGTCACATTCTGGGGTATCAGGATTAGGACTTCAGCATATGAATTTCTGGGGACATAATTTAGCCTGTAGCATAGTTAATATTCTTACAAAGTTTATGATGGCCCAGAAACTATGCTGATTGCTTTACATAGGTCATAGCTCTTAATACCTTAACAACCCTAATGTACAGCTGCCATTATTATCCCCATTTCACAGATAGTGGGACT
This sequence comes from Solenodon paradoxus, assembly GCA_004363575.1. Classification (NCBI taxonomy): domain Eukaryota; kingdom Metazoa; phylum Chordata; class Mammalia; order Eulipotyphla; family Solenodontidae; genus Solenodon; species Solenodon paradoxus. Next base: position 52,671 of record RJWH01000294.1, read on the forward strand.
GATAGAGAAGTTCAGTAACTCATCTCAAGGGCACACACTGCTAAGTGGTAGAGTGGCAGTCAAGCTCAGTTTAGCTGAGTCTGCGCTTTTAGGCATTTTGATACCCTTATAACATGTAACCCTTTTAAGTTATCATTTTCACTATACTCACCTCTGACCTGATTCATTCCCTAGGATAAAGTAAACTTCATGTGTGTACATGGTCACGCATGTGCACACGCACATGAGGGTTCATGAAAGGGTTGACTGAGGTGAGGCAGACACCAATGAAGAATGAGCTGCGATGAAACTTGTTTGGAGTGTGTCTCTGATTTCTTTGCTCAGACGGCCCGTCGCGTTCTGCAAAGATGAGGCTGTTCCAAAGGAAGTGGGAAGTTTGGTGGACAATGGACATAAACACATTACGTTGGAAGTGAAAAGGAAAATCTCATAAAAGGACTTTCTAGTGCATTTTTTCCTCTGAAGTCAGGTCTATTGAGCTATGCTTTATATATAATAAAATTCTCCCACTTCAGATGTGGTTCTATGCACTTTGACCCATGGCACAGCTGCGTAACCTCCACCACCTCTATCAGCTCTACCAGTCTTACCTTTTGTCATCAAATCCCCAACCCAACGCCTGGTGATTACTGACTGTGCTGTATTCTAGCCTGTGGTTCTGCTTTTCTGAGGTGTTTTATAAATGACATCTTATAGTGAGGTCTTTCGAGTCCAACTTTTTTCACTTAGCACAATGCATCTGAAATTCAGCATCTTGCTGTCATTTATTTCTTTTACTTGTTCAGTAGGGTTTAAGTAGCTTGGAAGTAAGCATGGATATACCACAAGACTTTTATCCATTCCCTAGTGAAGTGAATTATTTCCAGCTTTTTACTATTATGAATAAAAGCCAGTATAAACATCCCTGTACATGTATTGTGTGAACACATGGCTTTGTTAATCTTGCATCTACACCTGGAAGTAGAATTGCTAGGTCACATGGTAAGTGTAAGTTAGCTTTATAAGAAACGGACAAACATTTCCAAAATGGCTATGCCAGTTTGCTTTCTTACCTCCAGTATGAGAGCTCCAGCTGCTTTGCATTCTTACCAGCACTTGATTTGGGCAATTTTTCCTTTTTCTTTTCTTTTTTCCCTGCCTTCATTTCATCAATCAAACAGGTGTGCAATGGTATCACACCTTGTGCATTGTTTTTAATCGACATTTCCCTAATGACTATTGACATCGAAAATCTTTTAATGTGCTCATTTGCCAGCCATATATCTGATGGGAGCAATCTGTTGAATACTGTCAGAAGAGCTGTGCAAGTCTGTGGGTCACATGGAGAGCCTCATCTGAAATCCCAAGTCTTAGAAACTACCGCCTGGGTTATTTTTCCGGTAGTGATTTTTAGATCCTTGATGAACATTCAAACTGGTCCTTTCACTTCTAGATTCTTTTCTTTTGTGTCTCTGATCGACACAGCACACAACTCCCAAGCTTTTACATTTCTACTGATTAGAGTAATTTTTATTCAGTGAATTGCCACCTCTAGTTCACAGGAGTCTTTCTAGTATCTTTAAAAGTCATGACTGGACATGCCCTGGTCGAGTAGCAATTTGCTTACCCGCCTTCGGGCGATGCAGTTCACATACAACCCAAGGACCTGCGCTTGTGACCTGATGCTGTTGGGAGCAGCCAAGATGAATAACTAAATAAAATGCTTCTTTCTTCCTCCTCTGTTCCTGCCTGCCTACCGCCTCTGCTCACTGTCCTTCCTGCCTACACATTTCCTTTTTAGTTGTAAGGATGCTTTATATATTTTGGATAGCAACCCTTTATCAGCTATATCTTTTGCAAATATTTTCTCCTAGTCTGTGACTTGTCTTTTTTATATTCTTAACTACATCTTTGGAAGACATTTACATTTTTGATAAAATCCATGTTGTGATCTTTTAAAAAATAGTGTGTGCCTTGTGTGTCCTACCTAAGAATGTTTTGCCTAACTCATGGTCACAAAGATTTTCTTTTACAAGTTCTGTAGGTTTAACAGTTAGGTTTATGGGGTTTTTTTTAGTTCACTTTTTTATGTGATGCACAATGTATGTCGACTTTCTTTTTACATATGGATATTCTGCTGTTTCAGCTCGATTTGCTGAAATATAAAGGTGTCTTATGACTTCTGATACTTCATAAATCAGTAAAGAATGTGAATTGTTTCTACTGGAGTCCAGGAGGGTATGAGGCCTGGAAATGGCTGCTGAAAGTTCCTGGCTCACCAGCTGTCATCCTGAGAGTCCAGCACCGTCTCTTGCCAAACGGTGTTAACAGAGGTGTGCTGAGGGAGAGGGCTCCCACAAAGCACTTTTCAGGGGCTCATTAAACATCTTTAACACCTGAGAGCAAGCAGCGTTTGGGGTCCTGGGGGCCTGGGTGGGGTCCAGCAATGGCATCAGGACTGAGTGTGACCTCCTGAATGTTGTGTTATCTTCAGGCTGTCTTGGGGCCTGGGCATGGACATTTGGGGCTCTTTCTCATGAAAGATGTGGTTGCAAACACTCTTCCATAGTATAAGCTTTCGGTGGGTCTAAGACCCTCCCTCTGATGTGAGGAACCTGATTTGTAGTTACCCAGCGCATCCCAGTTTCCTGCTGGAGATATGTACAAATCTGCTCTCTTTTTGTTCAGATGAAGACTCCAGGCTGACCCACGTGGTTTAGGTCATGCAGTAGTGAGTCCTGCTGTCCCCATTTTATTTTCTGCCCTCTTGACTCTCTGGCTGCCTCCCTGGGCCTCCATTTACGTGACTCTCAGCAACTCCAATTCATCACGTTCGAAATGGAATTTCCTTTTCTCTCCACGGCTCCTCACCTCCCTGTTTCAAACTGCTTTTCCGCTTGAATCTTCTCTCTTGGTAATACTTCACCAATTGCCTGGTTACCCAAACAAGAAATGTGTGTGTGGGGGGCGGGACTTTCCACACCTCCCATTATGTCGTGTGTATCAGTCGCTGTGCTCAGTGGTGCCATCAAACCACTCTTAAATACATCCCTTCTTTTTTGTCCTCTCTTGGTACTTCCCTGGCTCAGAACACCTATCACCTGATATTGCAGTGTCCTCCCAGCTGGCCAACTTCTCCCTGTCTTTCTAAGTAAGCTACAGCCTGTATAGCTACCAAAGCGATCTTTCCAGAATACGGTATCCATAATGTCACTCCTAAGCTTAAAACTCTTCCGTGACTCCCTGTTGCCTCTCTGATAAGGATCAAATTCTTCAGCTTGGCCCTTTGGTCCATATGTTGGCTTGTTCTCCACCCCATGTCCCTTGTACTTCAGCAATAAAGACCTCTTATTATACGTCTGCTTTTTCTCCTATAGGACAGCCATCTCATTGTCACAAATTGTTTATGCACCTGTCTTTCTCACTAGGCTGGGAAGTGCTTGAAGACAGGGGCTGCATTTTGCTTGATGTAGCATATTACACAGGTTGGTATGAAACCATTCAGTCATTCATTTGATAAACATTCACCTAATGCCTACCTAATGTTTAATGGGTTGGACTGATAACATATATTAGAATGTTATGTTGTTCCTTTACCAGAGCCCCCTAATAGCTTTACATGACAGATTAGGAGAGCCACACTCAAGACTGTCCCAAATACTGACCACTTTGGAGACATTTTCCAAAGTGCAGGATGGTTGCAAACTAAAATGCTGGCATCTGAGAATAATCCTGTTTCATGCTTGATTGTCCATTTTGCACTCCCCAAAATGTGGCAGATCAGGTGACAGGACTGGGTGGGTTCTTTCAGGCTACTTTGGGAGGAGGATGAAGCTGGTAATAAAAAACCTGTCTAGAACAGAATGCATTCTTTGCCTCCATTTCCCCACAGCATCCAGGTTACTTCCCCTGTGTGTTCATTGTCAATTCATGGCATCACTGGACTGCCAGTCTCCTCTCCAGCTTTCACCCCTCACATCTGATGCTCCAGCCCTTCAACACCTTCCTAAGTTCTCTAGAGCACCAAAGACACTGTCATAGCTTCCTGTATCTTCCTGACGTCCTGCATTTGTGCACGCCAAGCCCGCAATGTGCATCCATCTACCCTTGACTTGGTAGGTTCTGTTCGCATCTTTGTGTATGTGTATGTGTGCATGTGTGTATATCTTCATATCTGTGTTTATGTGTGTATGTGTGCATATCTACATATCTATGTTCATGTGTATATGTATGCATGCATGTGTATATGTATGTATTTGTGTGTGTATGTTTTTACCCTCCTCATGGATGGGGTTTTCTCAACTATTCTGGGTTGAATCAGTCCCTAGTTACTGTATCTCTTTTACAGGACAGTTCATATAGCTATCATGAGCCGGGTTTTTGTATCTTTGTGGAAATTTATGTCCTTACAGCACTTGCAGGGACTGTCTTTTTTTTTTTTTTCTCCGTTGTTATTTTTTTTCTAGATAGGTGCCTCCACCCCAGCACAGTGCTCAGTGCTGGGCACAGCACATGCCTGAGTCAATATGTAAATGTTAGTCTTAGAGTTACTTCCTTCCTCCTCCCATTCATTCAACCAGCCACTATGAGTCTGGTCCTTGCTTTTTTCTTAATCTACCTCCCACCCAGAACAAAAATCAGATTGACAGACAAAAATCATTTCCCGGGGCTGTGCCACACATGAGGTCCTGGCTTCCCCTGAGTGCCATCAGCTCCCCCACATTCCTTCCTGAATACGTGCTCAGATTCTTTCTTTTCCCCCCTTTCCTTCTTTATAATACCTTGTTTTATTTTCATTCAGATTTCCCTTGAGTAGAAATCTAGCATGCTCTTAGGGCTGGTCTTTTGGAGATGGATCATTGAAACTTCAAAGAAGAACCTCCCACGGTGTCCAGGTTGAGGACAAATCACATTACTGTGTCTTTTAGTCAACAATCATCTCCTCCTCGAACATGAATAACCAGTCATTTGAAGAGGAGGAAAGACTTAGTAGGAGAAAAATCTGGGGTAGAATGAAGCTATTTGAGAACCAGGAAAGGAAATCCTCAGTTTAAAAATAAGGGAAAACAGGAGCAGAGGGTCCATCTGGCTGCTCAGAGGACCAGAGTCTGAGATTTCAGTAAGGTCCCCATTCCTGTTATTGTCATCCCTTCCCACCTCTCAGCCCAGTTACCCCATCTCTCAGGACAAAGTCAGTGTGCCAGTCCCTTTCCCTTGCCACTATCTCTTTCATCTTGCTGGTCATCCATTCTGTCTTTTCATTCTTCAACATTTCTGTAAGACCAACCCTTTCTTTCTCCCCTAAAACCTTATCCCTTTGTATCTACAAGACTGAGTGCTCTCTTCTGCAATCAGTTCTGCAAGTGGCCACAGGCCATTGCTCCAGACACACATCTTTAATAATACCTCTGCTCAGCTTAAAAAGCACTGGCAACCTCAAGTTCTTCATGTGGGACTCCTCTCTACTCTATGTACTTGTTTCTTAGTCTGCCCAGAAGAAAACCATTCTCTGCATTTTATGATGCTGTCTTCAAGTGTCAGGAAGCTTCCCCCACTTCCCTGTTACCCTCCACTACCTGAGATCTCTGCACGTCTGCATCCTACCACCCATTAACAGGGCCCCTCCAACCCAGCTCATGTCTCCCTCTCTGCTTGCATTTGGTGCCTGCCAGAGCTGTGGAGCAGCACCTCCTGTTGTTGATTAAAATTGTATTGCTTTCAACCAAAATTGCAAAATTCACAGAGTAATGTGATCTACAACCGAAGTTGCAAAGACCAAAAGGGAATGAAGTTAAAGCAAATTTCCAAGAGCTGGGCTGGGGGTGGTGTTTAGGGAAGGGCTATTTTGAGTGAAACCTAGATGTATTTTTCTCCCCCGCATTCTGTCTGCTGCTGCTGAGGGTCATTGAGTTGTTGCTCAGGCCTGGGACCAGGCGTGCTGGGCATTAAACACATGCTAATTCATCTTTGACAAACATTCCTGTTTATTCATGTTTTCATTTCATTTTTTTTTCCACCTGAGAATCTGGAATCTGGGTCCACAGCATTCATAGCCTGTGCCTGGGCCGTCTGAGCTATAAGGGGTCCTTCAACAAACATTTCTTTACTGCCTGCAGAGAGCCCCCCAGGGCAGTTTTGCTTCTCTGACCAAACTACAGAGAAGTTCAATCAAAGCCACCCGGTGCCTGAAGGGGACGGACAGGGAAGCAGCCTGAGAGCAGCTTCTGCCCCCTGGCTCACCTTGGGTGATCACCCAGCTGGGCACATTGGGATCGGGTGTGCAAAGCACACTTGCCGCACGCTATTTGTTCAGCGGTGACCTTCCTGAGGCACATGGCTGCTGGTGAGAACTCGGCCTGAAAAAGTCAACAGAAGGTTTCTGGCTGAGTCTCCAGGAGCACTGGCTGCTGATGCCCTTACTGTGGACCCAGGACTTCTTGTCCTTGAGTTAGATGTCCCGGCACAGGGAATTCGGACTGCCTCCCCCTACCTCCCCTGACAAGCCTGTGGGCAGGGCTTGGTGCTAACAGGGGACTCCTCCAAGCGGCCACATCTGAGTGGATGAGTGGGTAAGTGAATTCCGAGGACCACAGGGTGGCTCCTGAGACAGAGCACAGGACTAGGGGGAGTGTTTTTGGGAACAGAAATGAAATGTGTCTCTTGTTCATTTTTAAAGTCTAATCAATTATTATGTCTTTTTATGATTTACCTGGTAAAAATTTCCTTAAAAAAAAAGAAAGGAAGCTTGATGTTTCCTTTAAAGTTTAGGTTCCATGTCATGATTTTACAGCCATGTTGGTTCATCTGAAATGCCTGGGCTGGGCTCAGAGCTGGGAAGTCAGTCGGGAGACCCAAGACTTGCAGACGGTGGCCTGTAAGAGGAGCTGCGGGAGCAGAAGGTTTGGTGCCAGAGGGAGGCTGCAGCCTAACAAGGTAATTCTCGCAGCCTCCAGATGACAAAGGTTGCATTTACACCTGGCCAGGAGGTTTAATCATCTACCATTTCCAAACACAGCAGGCTAACAACCGGCTGGGCTGAAAATCATAAATTGAAAGAAAAAAAAAAAAGTAAAAGTAAAAGAAAAGCCACCGAGAGACAGTACAAGAAGAAGTAGAGAAGGGGGTCAGTGTCTTGGCTCAGAGTCCCCTGACTGGGAGACTTTGTGTGGGGTCCTGGGTGAGGTCTCTTGGGGAGGCCTTATATAGGGGACTCTGTGTTTGGGCCCTCGGTGAGGACCTTGAGTGGGAACTCGTGAGCGGTCACGGGTGGGGGACTTGGCTGGGGGCCCTTGGTGAGTGTCCTGTGTAGAGGCCTGAACAGGGGCCCATGGACAAGGATCCATGGGCCTTTGGTGAGAATCTAGGATGAGAGCAGAGCCAGTGTTCTCCTGATAAACAGGAGCAGCCAATTGTCATGATCCTCCTGAGAAAATGGCCACCTGTGTTTTGGACTATCTTTCTACCATGTTTGTGAGGAAAGAGGTCTCTGCCATAAAGATCTTTCCATGGGGCCTGCAGAGGGGACTGAACCTGTTCTTAAGTGCCATTACCTTCTTGTGAGATGAGGAGACCAACTTGTCTTATTGTCACAAGGTCAGGCAGTCTGGTAGAGGGCTTCATGCCCCTGCCCCTGTGCCAACCTACCTGGTTTCCAAGCTCAACTCCACCACTCACCTGTGGCTTCAGGCAAAAAACTTCAGTTCTCTAAGTCTCAGTTTCCACCTGTAAAATGTGGATGGTACACCTCCTGTCTCATAGGGTATAGTCAGGGTTCAATGTGACAATATGTCATTATTCTTTAAAGGAAAAATGCCACCAGCAGGGCTAATGGTCCACCTTAGCTGCAGGTTGATGGTGTCTGAGCTGGGTGTGTGTGAACCAAAAAGATGATGAATGTATGAGTGAGAGGAACTTGGAAGTGCTGGTGTCTGTAGGATGGTGACTGGGTTAATTTTTCACGTGATGCTTTGAATACACCAGAAGAGAGCCATGTATCCTCATAGATGAATAAGATCCTCATAGTCAAGTTTTTATTGTGGAGAGAAGATCAATCTTTTAGGTAATTAGTAATAAATATTATTGAACATGTGCTATATACAAAACATTCTGGTTAGTGCAGGGGATGTGGCAGAATTGAATCTAGGTCCTCTTCCCAATAAATTTTCCATCTTGATAGGGGACAAGACATGTAAATAGATAACTAACAGCTCAAGATAACATATGTCAAATGCTAAATGAGTTGTATTGTAGAGCAAATGTTATTTGTGTCTTATCTCTTCTACTCACTCCATGAAGACAGAAACCACATTTGTCTTCCTCACCAGGTTATTCCTTCTGTCCACATCTGCGTTACCGCTATGGCCCAGACAATGTGTGAGGCCCCTTCTGGGTATAACTCCTTTAAGCTTATAGTAGAGGCTACAATGTAAACACTATCAACAAACCCATTTTTAAGATGAAGAGAAACAGAAATGAAGAAACCTTGCTCAAAGTCAATGAGTTTACTCATTGCTCGCATGCAATCTCGACAACATGCAGGGAACCGCACCCCTGTTGCCCTCTTAATGCTGGGCCTGGCACAGGGGAAGGGAAAGGACATTGTGGGAGCCCACCAATATCCCACCAATGTTCCACCAATATGCCACCAATGTCCCACCAATGTCCCACCAATGTCCCACTAATTCCCACCACTGTCCCACCAGTGTCCCACCACTGTCTCACCACTGTCCCACCAATGTCCCACCAATGTCCCACCAATGTTCCAAACAGCCTGCTGTGCACTTTACATGGACTATCTCACTTCCTCTTCACAGAACTCCACTGAGGTGGTATCATGATGTTCATCATAAGGAGGAAGGGCATCAGAGAGGCCAAGGCCACCTCTAAGTTACCTATGGCAGAGGCCGCTGCCTGAAATTATTCCTGTACCAGGAGCTGGCCTGGACCAGGACAAAGATTTGGAGTTCAGAGGATTTGAGTAGTGAAGAAAGTTTTTTCTGAGAAAGAATGTTTCCCCTGGATTCTGAAGAAAGAGTCAGATTCAGATAAGCAGGGAATGTGGGGTGTGTGTGTGTGTGTGTGTGTGTGTGTGTGTGTGTGTGTGTGTGTGTGTATAAGAGAGAGAGAGAGAGAGACAGACAGACAGAGACAGCAGCGAGAGACCAGCAGAGAGAGTGCTAGAAAGGGGTGGGAAGGGGGTGGAAATGCAGCAGAGCAGCCTTATGGGGGCTCCTGCTGGCTGGAGTGACCAATATGTGCAAGAATAATATGTGACAACGGTGGTAAGAAAGGTTGATCGAAGACAGATTATGAAAGACCTTGAGTACCAGGCGGAGGAGGAGACCCTGAAGGCGCAGATTATAGAAATAAACTGGCCAAATTTTGAGTGCTTAATATTTGTGCTTCTCTAGCTGGGTCCAAACATTTGATAAGCCTAGGATGGCTTTCATTTCTTCAAGCTATAGTTATATTGAATTACATAACATCTTTAATCAAGGCCACTGGAAAAGTACACAAAAATGTTAGTTTTATATGGCATGGGAAAATGTAAAAAGCCTTGCAGAAAAATGCCAGCTCCCCCCCACCCCGCCCCTTCCTTGTTGTGCTTTCCAGTTAAAGGACACTCTGAAGTTGTACTGTCTTATCATTGAGGAAGTGGAACAGGTAGGGAGGCCCAAGGTGTGCACTGGTAAGATGAGAGGATGAAAAGCTGCCAGCAGCTGTTCACCTCAGCACCACTGGTTTGGGCTTCTCCCTGTGTGTGTGTGTGTGACCTTTGACACAGCTCCTCAGCACTCTGTTTTTGTTTTTCCACCGTGGAAAATAAGATCCTAACGGTTCTTTTCCTTTGGCTCACAGGAGGATGGTGATGAATAAGGCAATGTTTGCTGAAGGTCAATGGGAATCTAGACATCACACAAGCACCTTGAGTTATCACTCTGGGTAGAACGCAGATGGTGGTGGTGTTTCTCTGCTCTGTTATAAAGGCAGAATTTCATTCATCACGCAGACCCTCTCTTTGTCTATTCCAGGGAAGCCAAAACTGGGGGTGGAGTTGTGGGTAGGCTGATCGGGGACAGAGGAAATAAAGACTTCAAGACTATTTCTTGCTTTTGGTTGGCATTTCTTATTTTGTTTGCTCTGTTTTATGGACATTTGGATAATTAAAATGTAACTTTGGTATCTTACAATCTACACTTCAATGAAAAGTATGCAAACTTTATTAATATTGAATGTCATAAAATGAAGGTTCTGATACTTAGCTCTCTAATTCAGTATCTAAATCTTTGTATTTCTTTTTCATTCATTTGGGAAAAACACATTTTTTTAAGAAGAAAATACATAAATAGCTCTTTTAACTACCAAAAAATTTCTCGAAAGGTCTTTGTAGCTATTGTAGAATCGTCTCTCATTTCTTCTAAGCCTCCGAAAAGCAAACTCTGAAGTATACACAATGTTAATCATGTGGATCTTGAAGGGAGGAGCAGACTCCTCTGAAAATATGTTTGGGATTTTCCTCAAAACTCCCTGTATTTTACCAATGGATATTTGAAAACCTTTGATTAAGCAAGTCAGCCTTCTTGTTTTCCTGTCCTTTATCAAGATTCAAACGAAGTTGACCACCCACTGATACGAATCTGTAAATAGACTAAATCCTCCCTTTGAACACACTGGTCCCTAACTTGCTATCTTATGAAAATGTTTGGGAGATGACAACATCAGAGAGCTCAGCAGAGACTAGTCTGTCTGCCTTTTGCTAAGGAAACCTGGAAGGTTATGGCTGTCTTGGAGAGGAAAGGGAATACCAGGGAATTATAACCACAAAATATGCCTGCATAGAAGCGAGACCTCTTCCCATCACTGAGTGCACGTGGGGTGCGTGTGTGTGTGTGTTGTGGCATGTATGTGTGGTGCGTATGGTGTATGTGTGGTGCGTATGGTGTGCGTGTGGTGTGTAAGTGCGTGATGTGGTATGTGTGTGGTCATAGAGGATGCTGATTCTTCAGAGATCAGTGTTTTCATTTAGCTTTGTGTCTTGTGGTGAAGGAAGAAGTGTAGAAACAGTTTTTTCCATACATTTTTAAATGTCACATTACTAAAGCCCAAGTTTTCTTTTGCTGTTCCCTTTCCTCACCTTTCAGTATTCCATATTTTCTCTCAAACTTTCATTTCACTTTTTCCTTTAAATGGATTCTTTCTATACCCATCTCCTCTTAATATTTCTCTATTTCTTAATTGGCCATTTTCCCTTGTTTCTCCTAATTCTACCATAACCTTTTTCTCTCTTCTATCCACTTCTCTCTCTCTGCTCTCCCTGGGAGCTGTAAGTCAGGGAAATTGAACTTGACCCAGGACAAGGCCAGAAGCATCTGTTTTAACTATAATATCATGTTTCTTTAAAGAAAGTCCACCAGCATGAGAGACTTATGGCTTCCATTGTAGTACATGGGCTCAGGTCTTTGTCTTTGCTCTCAATTTTCTGAATTCCTTTTAAATGTTAATAGCTGCTGGCACGTCCTGATGGAGTAGCATTTGGGGCCCCTGCCTCCTAACAAACACAGTCCACATACATCCCAAGGACCTGTATTCACATTGTGGCGCTGGGGCAGAGGTGGGGTGAAGGCCAGGAAACAACCAATGTGAACAGCTAAATAAAAAAAGAAAAAGAAAAATGTTTCTTTCTCCTCTCTGTTCCTGCCTCTACCTTCCCTTTAACAAACAAATTTTAATAGCTGCTAATCTAATAGAGAAGACTGTCATTCCAACTGTTGTTAAGTTGAAAAGGACAAAAGGCCCAAAAGTGTGACAAGGAATTTGAGAGGAGGTTGTGTTGGAGAAATGAACGAGCAATTGTTTTCTTTCCACAATTCAGTCCGACTTGCATTCTCTTTACCTGGTAGTTACAGTAGGGATTCTCAGTATTTATAAACATGAAGTGAAGCTTCAGAAGCTTTAGAAGCTGTCACAGCTGCAGAAAACTCGTCAGATAAACAAGTTGGGGACATGGGAGTCTGAAACAAGGGCAGAACTAAGCTAGGAATTGTCCGAACATTTTCTTCCATGCTCAGCCTTCAGTACCTCTGAACCCCCCACATGGTCGTGTTTTCTCTCTGCCTCCACACTTGTGTTCCTCTCAGCAAAGCTGGAACTTTAGCACAGTAGTGAAGGTTCTGGAGTGAGACTAGGTTTGAATTCCTGCAAAGCCAACCTCTTTACAGCTCAGTTACCTTCACTGAAAATAGGTAAAAGAGTACCCGCTGTTAAAGCAGATGTTCCAAGGAAATGCTTGGCACTGTGCCTGCCACTAATAAGTGCTCAAGTTAGCATGATCATCATTCCCCACTACTGAGGATGTCTCAAGTCTCACTGGAAGTAAGAGTGAGCTCCATGTGCACATCTCTCCCTCCTCAAGGGAGAGTCAGAGGAACTCAAAGCCCACAGCAGCACATAGGCTGCCCTATGGAGAATCAAGACTTGTTTTGAAGGAAGCTGAGAAAGTCTTTCAGTGTTGTAATAGACATGTTCCCCTATGTCAGTTATACACCACATGTAACAAATCAACCCCAAATGGCCTAAAACAATAACCATTTTTATTTACTCATGTCTCCAGGTCAGCCTGGGCTGGGTTCACCTGGACAGTCCTGCTGGTCTTGTCCGGCTCCATTGGTGGGTCAGCTGGGATGAAGAGTCTCAGCTGTGACATATGTGGTAGCCCGGGCTAGTGGTGACTAGGCCTCTTTCTTCATGTGGTTTCTCTCCTGAAAGATGCCTTGGGCTTTTCACAAGGTGGTAGCGTTCTAAAAAGGCAAAAGCAGAAGCTGTCAAACCTCTTGAAGTCTAGACTTGAACTTTGCATGTCACTTTGGTCACAATCTACTGAGGGTCTGCCTTTTGATGGAAAACACAGCAAAGTTCTGCTGCAAAGGGATGTGCATACTGGAATGGGAGAAAATATTGTGTCCTTTTTTGCAAATATTCTATCAAAGTCCACTCTGGCTGTAATCAAGCACACAAAAAAAACACTTATCCCGCCAAAAGCTCATTCCTTTTGGACACCAGGTTTGAAGTCTGGGCGATTGCCATTCTCAGGTCCAGATCTGGATGAACCTCTTCTAATACTTCATACAAAGGAACAATAGCATGATTAGGGGTAGAATGGAGCCAAGAACTTGTATTTTCAGTTGACAGGACTCTACACCGTTCTGTCCTTAAACTTACAGTGCTGAGAGAGGGGCCAAGCACTGAAGACATTCCCATTCAGAAAAGGGAAGAGCTAGAGATACACAGCAGTTACTGGTCCATGACAATTCTGAAACCAAAGTGGACACGTGCAGTCAGGTCCCTCTTGGGGCAGGAAATTTTTCGGATTAGGATCTAGTTTTGTTCCCCAGTCCATTGTTCTCCTTGACTCTTGGTTTTGCCTTCTGGTCACGTGGGTTCCACCCCCGACTGAGATGTTATTTCCTATTTTCTAAGAAAGCCCAGGTTTTTAACTGAAGAGCTTTCTCAGCATGCTTCCTGCTCATTGAAAGTTGGGGACCAACCTACCAGTTTATCGCTACTGAGAACTGATTCTGTTTCTTTTAGTCTAATAAAGCACAATTCCTTTAAAAACCGAATGGATTTCCAGTGTACTGGATTGTGTTCACGTCAGTAGATAAGCTTGTCGTGAACTTTGGCAGTCAAGAAGCTGTAGGAAATGCCTTGAAGACTTGTAGAGCTCTTTTGCTCATTTACTAGTTGTCTGAGGTATTGACGAAGGGTTTTTAAGCCACATTTTTTATTTTATCTTTTTCTGAAGTCATTTAAATTTTTTTAAATTAAATATTACAGAATATCACTATATAAGTTGAAGTGTTCATCAAATCAAATTAACATACATATACCACATTAAGTTTACCACCAATAATTCAGTTCCATACTTTACCATATAATTTAATTCCCTATATCTGATACATCCATCTCCTCTAGCCTCCCACTGCCTGAAGTTATTTCTTATGCTAAGAATCTTTGCCAACTAGAATGACTTGGAGAAAAAAAATGTTTTGATCATGAACATACTGGGCCGTCTATGTTCAGTTTAAATTCTGCTTACAAAGTGAATAGTTCCTTCTTTAATTTCTCTCTCTCTTTTATTTTTAGAGAGAGGAAAAAAGGGAGAGGAGGATGAAGCATTTGGGAGAAGGAAGAGAAGAAAGCACGTCTGTTCGTGGTCTAAGCCTCAGCTGCAGGCTGAGCGCCTGAGCCACCTGGGCATCACATCTTTAAAAAAAAATGCAATTTAGGAAGGCAGGCAGGAAGAAAGAGAGAGGAGGAAGAAGCACTTTTATTTATTTCTTCATTTTCGTTGTTTCCTCCAGGCGGGGATGCTAACCCAGGTCCTTGAGTGTCACATGGTCTACGTTGTAAACTGCCGGCTTAATACCTGAGCTACCAGCTGCACCGAGTTCCTCTTTCCAAGACAGAATTCTCTTACTCAGATCCATGCTTTGTAAGGTATACTTTTTACCTTCCAGTTTACTTCAGGTGGCATTTTACCAGCTTTTCTGTCACTACACAAAATATTGCCTTTTTCAGTGTCTTGCAGCAGTTTTTTTTTTTTTTTTTACATTTCTAGTGCAGTTAGCTCACTAACAATTTCCCTATTGCTTTCGGTCTTCTGCCTCTCACCTGGTCCTAAAGCCAATGCCATTTGTTTTAAGCTATTTACAGTAGCACCCCACTTCTAGAACCAACATCAGTTGTGTATTGCTGCATAATGAACCTTTCCAAAAGATAGTTGTCTTAAATGATAACCATCTATTTAGTCACAGTTCTGTGGGTCAGCAATTTGGATTGGGCTCAGTTGTGTAGTTTTTCTAATGGTCTCACCTGGGGTCACTCATATGACTGCAGTCAAGTGGTGAGCAGACTGGCAGCAGCTGATCTTAGGACCTCGGTCACCTGCCTACGATTGATGTTGGTTAGCTTTGGAGTCTCTCTTTCACCAAGGTCTCTCAGCCTCAAAGTGGCCATTCTGGCCTTCTTCGGAGGGGCAGTATCACAAGAAGCAAGAGGGGACGTTGTAAGAGATTTCAAGGCTTAGGCCAGAAGTCATACAATGTCATTTACTACATCTATTGGTCAAAGTAAGTCATAAGGCTTGTAAGTCACAGGATTTAAGTGGTAGGGAAATGCACTTCGCCTTTCCCTGGGAGGAGTGGCAAACTCATTAAAAAGGAGCTTGTGAAGAAGGATGGAGGACTTAGCACATCGTTTCTGCAGACAATTTACCACAACTGTAGTCTTCAACATCATGTTTAAAGTCCACCTTTCTTCACACAATTCTACATATACATAAATATTATTCCTCCTCATAGTTATGAACTTGTACAATATTTTCTGAGCTTCTTCCACCCTACCTCCTAATTCAGTTAGCACAGTGGGCGCCTCAGCTAAGTGGTCAGGCATCAACTTAAAGCCTACACCTCTCTGTATCTCTCCCCAGCTCACACTTTTCTCACGAAAAGTCAATAAAAAGGCGAGGCCTTGCTGTAGTAAATTCTCTCTCAGCTACTCCTTTCTATTTTTCATGAGTCTACATACATAAGTCACTGTTTAACTTCCAGGGTATTATATCTTATTGTCTGATGCCTTAGTCATTTTCAGTATCCTGGGAATAAAGTTGAAAGCAGGAAAGAATTATTATCCTTGACATACCATTGAATCTGTGGGCTTAGTTAGAAAGAAAAGCAGCCACTCCTGATGCCCCATTGCCTCTTATTTGAGTTAAAATGTGGATAAAATGTTGTATAAAAATGGCGCTTCAACATTTCAGAGATATTCTGGTAATAGCAAAGTTGCTCATACACTGTGAAGCTATTTTCTGAAGGTGTAAACATAAATGAAATCATGATGATTAAAGACATAAGAAAATCTCTTTCATAAAGATTTCAAACTTTTAGTAGTGACCAGATATCAACTGGGAGGTTTGGAGTCAAAGAGTAATAAAAGTTATCCTGTTTGTCTATACACTGAGCTGTATTGTAATTTTCCTTCAAAAAAAGTACAAAAGAGAAAAAAGTTATTCAAAAGCTTTCCACTTAAAACAGCTTCAAAAATGCTGAGTTTTTCTATGCACCCTGACTGTCCTTGGTCTACATTCCCAGGTGTCTCTGTGATCCAAATGTCTGTTTATGTCCAGAAGAAACAAGCAAAAGGAAACAGTGAAGGACGCCTCTGTTGACATTGACCTTCACAAACATTTTGACTCATTTGGTTCATCTTGTTCTTATTAAGAAACTGGATTCCCAAACTCCATACGGGGCAGGAAGGAGGCAACAGGAGTGAGAGCATTAGGGAGCAGCCCTTGTGTGCACTTTTACCATCTGACGACTCTACACAACTCTGCAAGCACAGCAATTTGCTTTCCTAGAGGCATGAATTAGCGCTCAAATATTTGCCTGGCAGCTGTGATGGGTGTAGGAGGCAACACCGTTGTTGCCTCAGAATGAACAAGACCTAGTTAAAGCAAAACACAACAGTTTACTTGAGGATTTAGTAGGAGTACAGCCCAGGACACACAGACTTACGAACGCCTTAAATTCTGCTTCAAATTGTCTAACTGGGGTACAGCAGCATATAGCCTCGTAGAGAAAACGGGATTGTTCTATATCTCACTGGCTATGTAAATTAAGGTTAGAAGACCATCAAGTTCCCATTGGTGACCCATTTTGCAAGTTAGTGTGGAAGTCAATCGAATTCTAACTGGTGCAATAGCATGCAAATCCGGTGAAAGTTAGTTGACAATGGTTGAGTTTCCATATTGGATGCATGGTGGCTGGCTGGACATATGGTTTCAGGTCCTTCCTGGAAGCGGCTCAGTCTGACATGCCTGGGCATGCCTGGGGCTGCTTCCCAACAACGTCCCAGCTGTTTTAGTTACCAAGTCTCAAAGGACTTCAAAATGTTTCTTGTCATCATGTGGTAGTTAAAGTCTGGACTTAGGAAAGTGAATGCCTGGGTTTGAATTTGGGATCTCAAATTCAACTGTTCAGACTGGGAAAGTTGCCTAACCTCTCTGTGCCTCAGTTTTTTCACTTGTAAAATGAGTGTGGGGTTTCATATGAAGATTAGAGACAAACGAGAAAAGCATTTTTCACGTCGTGCTGGCTCAGGGGCTAAGTGAGCTGCTGAAGCATAGACCTCAGGACCTGGGGTTGGGGGAAACAACCAAAAATGTGCACAATAAAGGAATAAAAATACTTCTTCCTCTTCTCTCTTCCTGCCGCCTTTCTTCCTCTTATAAACGAAATACATAAAGCACTTAATTATTACTATCATTATCATTATTATTAATTTTTCTCCTAGTCACAGACCATGTTGTCCATCTCTGAAGCTCTGTGAAAGTAAAGACTTTATTCTCTTTCAGGCTCCTAAAAAGCTCCTCGATGATAATGAACAAGTGATAGTTGAAGACAGCGTAACGATGGTGGATGCTAGAAATTTTGGAACTTCTTTGGAAGGAAAAAGCAAAAAACCTTAGCCTGGAACATCCCAGAAGATCCATTCTGAGGCCAAAAAAGGAAGTGGAAATGTGGAATAAGCTTGCGTTTTCCATAACCAAAAATTATTTGGTCAAGAGCTCTATTCTTCACCAAAGGTGTTTACATTATCTGATTCATGCTACTATTTTTTTCTTAAATGTGTTCTCTAATGAACTCCAACCACTTTAGATGAACTTATATTTATGGTCTTTTTTTGTTTTTTGTTGTTTAAAGAAAAGGTGCAGGAAGGAATGAAGGTGAGTAGGCAGGCAGGCAAGCAGGAAGAGAGAAGAAGGATCTTTATTTTATTTTTATTTAGTTGTTCACACTAGTTGTTTCCCCCTGGCCTCAAACTTGAACCCAGGGTATGTGGCCTTTATCCTTCAGAGGTAATTGACCTAACGCTGCTCCACCAGGGTGCACCCATGTTACTATTGAAATATTGGCTCTGTGATATGTATTTAAACTTAGTTTTTTCAAGATCCCATTAGCATAACATGAACAATAATTAATGTTAATAGATTAACTCATAAAAAAAGACACCCATTCTTATCTTTGGTATGGCATTGCTGGGAAAATCATTTGCCTTCTTTCGGGTTCTGGTTTCCTCATTTAAAAATTCGGTGGCTCATATGTTAAGCCTGTGCTTGCAATCAGCCTCATACAGTCCAAGGACCTGTGTTTTCAGCCCTGGGACTTGGGGGAACAAGTAAAATAATAAAGTGCTTCTTCCTCCTCTCTCTCCTGCCTGCCTGCCTTCCTCTTAAAAAGAAAAGTCAAGGTTATCATAAAGATCCTCTACCTTCCAAGAGCTTGAGGAAGGTACCAGATGGAACTGGTTCCAGCCAGGTCATACAACACTCTATACAGAAAGGAAATCAAATAATCAAGAAGAGGAATTTCCTTTCAACAAATATCTTGTAATTATGCTGATTTTAAAGCCACATAAACATTCTACAAGAAAATCCTATCTCAGTGGAATTATAAAAGGATTAGGAAATGGAGAAAATGGAAGCAAGTTAGCAAGTCTTTTGATTAAATTTAAAACCATTTCCCTTCTTCCTCTATTTTTTAACTGGGTAGGATGGAGAGCAAGAACCATTCACAGGTTTCGATACTTACATTGAATATTTTTTGTTCCTGGATGACCAGTATCTGTTCTACTTTTAAGGGGCTCATCTTTTCAGTCATGATCCTGATGAAACACGAGTAAAAGAATCACTGAGAGTGGTCGAACAGTAAGCAAGTCTGACTCTCTCCTCAATCCAGAGAAAGAATGTATATCACTCTGACTCACCGTTGTCTCTGTGGGCTTGGAATCTAAAATCACTTTCTGCTTTGCTCTCTCAGTTTATTTTTGTAAATTACTGCACATTTCAAATAATCAGCTGCCTCAAATGAAATTCTACTCAGTCTGATTATCATTTAGATGAGTTCATGTGACTTATGTCATTGTGGATTATGCTTCTGTCAACACATCCAAAGTCAGCCACATCTAAATCTCCTTGATTTGGCCAAACCCTAGGTAAAGTTGTCCTATATAAAAATAAAGCAGCTTGAAAGGTGTCCAGTTTTCCATCTGTGACTTTTTGAGAAGTTGAAAAGATAGGAATCCTAATTAATTGTAAGATGGTACAGACATTTATTTAGCTCTGCAAGGTGAATTAGCACACTCATATGCATGAAATAAATGTATTCTTCTGACAATTCTCCAAAATAGATCCTGCTAGTTTACTTCTTTTTTTCAGATAACTTACTTGGATAAGTTCTACAATATTCAAACTGCAGTTTTAATTCTCTCGACAAATTAGTAACTGTATTGTCATCAAGATTTTAAAAATGAGCAAATGGTCATTTGAAGTCTCAATGATTTCCCCAAGATGCGTTGTCAGTCCACTGGGCCCCCTCACTGCACTCAATCCTTATTTAAGGGCTACCCCAGAATGCTCTGAATCCACACAACTTCAGATCAACTATGGATCAGCTCCTGAGTCTCAAAATTTCAACCCCATCCTACTCTAAATTACTGACACTTCCATCAATGTGCTAAATTTATAATACTGGCCTGCCAGTCTCGACTCTGTGAATTCAGGGTAGGAACTATCTTCATTTTTGTTTCTCTAATGCCTGGAAAGTGTTTGACAGAAGAATGGAATTGGATATTTACCTATCTATGAACAAATAAACACAAGAATTTGCCTCAATAGGAAGATTCCAAAACTTGTCAGATATTTTATGGGTTCAGCATTTTTTTTTTTGCATTTAAATATTTTAGTATAAATTAGAATTTTGACTACTCCTAATAAGAAGAATTAAGGGATTTTGTACACAAAGTCACTTATTTTTTTTTCTTAGACAAATGTCCATTCACTTCCATCTAAGTCTTGGAATCTTATCAATCCACAAATATTTGAGTATCTATGATGTACAAGACACTGTGCTAGGTGCTACAGGGAATCAAATAAATAGAAGAGGTGAGTCCTTTGCTCAGGGAATGTATAACTTTGTGGAAGGAAAGATTGGCTTTTCTTTGTCTACTCAAAGATCTTTCCATGGAGGTTACATTACAAAAAGTCCTAAGGATGGGAAGAAGTATGCCAAAGTAAATGTAAAGGCTTTGTTCTCCCTGAAAGACGTTTAATTATCCACTTAAGGTCTTATACTTCAAGGCTCTCAGGTATGGCTGGCTGGGGAGATGAGCGTACCCTTCAGAATTGAACTCTCCAGATACATAAACGACACTACAGAAACCTTGCAAGTTAAAAATGCAGAAGATGAGGAAGTGTGGGGAGCAGCAACCCTTTCATCTTCAGGGCGAGAAAAAATATTGCATGTGTCCAGGACAAACAAGCCATAAATTTCAGGCTTGAGTCCCACCAGATCTGCCTTCTAAATACAGCTCAGATCAGGACTGAGTCAATCTCCATTCACATCACATGAAAGAGGAGGAGCTCTTTTCTACAGCGGGTGTTAACCCTCAAGCTCCAGGGCAGTCCAATGTAAACATTCAAGGGCTCCAACACTGGAAAATGGTGAAGTGGAAAACCAACAGTGTCAGCGAAGAACCCCTTACAAACTAGGGAGAATGGGGTTCTCTTGGAACGGCCAGGCAGAGGGAAGAGAGTAGATTTCTTGGGGGTTTCTGTTGTTTATACTTACCGGTTTGGTCTTAGAAGACTACAATGGGCCTGGAACGGCCTTGTCTGTTAAAGATTACGAAGAGAATTACTTTGTGTTGCCAGATACATCCTGTTTCTCTTTACTTTCTTTTAATGTCCTAACTTTTCTATTCTCACAGTGTCAGAAGTTATACAGATAGTTTTGTGGGCTCAGATTCTGCGTATTTTAAGTAATGAGGATCAATGACCAATTTTTATTAAGTATTGCTACCGCCAAGCACTACTGGAAATGCAGTGGCCCTCTGTGGTGAAAAGTCTGATTATTGACTTATCTACTTTGCAGAAGGAAAATGAGACACAGATATAGAGTATGGCTGGTGTGTATCAGTGAAGTTGCAGTGGAACCCAGGTGTGTGATTTCCCACGTGGCCAAGTTATGGCAGAACTTATGCATAAGAAGGGAGAAAATTACACCGAAGAGTAGAAATTTTTTTCTGAAGATAGCCTTGGGAAGTCAGATTCTGAGGGCACAAATCCAGTAAGGATTAGTGGACCACTTCTTAGCCTGTCTGTCACAATCAGAGGGTGGAGGGCAGCCTTCTCCCCTAGCTTTACATCAACTGCAATCTGCCTGACAAGTTCATGGAAAAATGGAGCTATTCTCACATGGGCTGGAAGTGCACTGGGGTGTTGTGTGCAGTGGTGGGAGTAGAGGTGACCGAGGTGTCAAACACTAGAGGACGAGATAAGTCAAATGCTAGATTTCTGTCCAGCATTTAGAAGCCAGGAATTTGATTTTGCTACCCCAGCATATAATTTAAAAGAATAGCGTAGGTTGAAAACAGTAAGAAACAGAATCAAGTCTCTAGTCATTCTGTTATTAAGATAAATTAAAAATAATAACACAAAACAGCACAATGTATTTAAAAAGATACATATTCTTGAGGGCCTATGAGAATGAGAATCTGAAAAAAATTAGTGAAAAAGAGAGGAGAAAGACACAGTCTAGAAGTGACATGACATGGTCCCTAATGGGAATGTCATATCATTTATTCATCCACTCACTCATTCACTTAACAAATTCACGGCCAAGAGGATATGAGGCAGGGGATGACATTCCAATCCACATTCCACACATATTTGCTGGGTGATTTTTAGGTAATCTAAGACTAAATTTCTTAGGTTGCAAAATGTAAATAAAACATAAATCATGAATCGATGTGAATAATGCATGCAAAGCTCCTTTGCATGATGTACTCGACCCAGAATATATGTAGCAAGTCTGTAGTTAACAATAAGTAGTAATTCTCCTGTACTGGTGATAGAAACAAAGAACATGGCTACAGTCTGATTAAAGAGAAAACTTTAAATAAAAAAGTGTATCAGAAAGTTATTTGGATAATCTGATTAAAATGCAGAAATTATTAATAACTTTCCATTGATATTCTTAGATATAATCTATGAATTTACATACAGATATTTATGGATATACTTATATAGAGATGTATATTAATATATATTTAGCATATATATTAATATGTATGCTTTAAAAACTCTTCACATCAAAAAATAAGACCTATTCTTCAATAGAAAAAAAATAATTTTCAAAGCAAAGAAAAAGGCATAGGACTCATTAAAAAAAAGTCCTAAACTTATTCTGGAATTTATTGTTAGGACTTTAGAGATGTTTAAGATATTGAATAATTGCTTTTAAAGGAAAGATGTAGGTAAGAAAGAAGGTGAGAAGGCAGGCAGGCAGGAAGAGAAAGGAGGATGAAGTATCTTTATTTATATTTAGTTGTTTCCACTGGTTGTTTTCCCAAGACCTGGGACTCTAATTCAGGGGTACTTGACTTTCATCTTTGGAGACGATTGATCTACTGTGGGCAGTAGAAGGGAAGAGTAAAGAAGGTGAGAATTTAGAGTGCCTGAGGATTAAAGAATCTCAGTTTTCTTTCCTCCTCCCAGGCAGCTGCAGCCATAAAGGTGGAGCTGTGCAGTTTCAGAGGGTAAAGATCTACCCTGGACACTGAAGGCGCAGCACTAGGACTGATGGAAAAGTTTTTCAATGTCTTAATGCAAAATATGAGCTGACACTCCTTTCCTAGAGGATGTCTTCTGCAAATAAACTGGACACAAAAGGGACAGTCTGAAGAAATTCCAAAGGAAAGAACCTGCCATGAAGACAAATTCCAAAGGGTCATCACTGGTGCATCTCTTGCTGATGTAACCGCCAAGAGGAATTAGAAACCTGAAGTTAGAAAGGCTCTACCAGAACAAACTCTCAGGGCTACAGAGGAAGCAGAAAAGGCCAAGCAACTATCTAAAAAGACCAATGGCTGCTACTAAGGCACCAAAAAGCCAACACGTAAGCAAAAGATTGTGAAGCCTGTGATGGTTTCTGCTCCCAGAGTTGATGGAAAAGGCTCAATTGGCAAGATTAGAATTTTAAATTAAGATCTGACTATAAAAAAAAAAAATCCTTAAAGTTACAGGACACAAGATGATGGCTGCTAGGAAGGTGAGAGAGAGGAGGGAAGGAGAGAGGGAACCAGGTGGGGGTAAAGGATGCTAGAACTCTGGTGGTGGATGTGGTGTGTAATACCATAGACTGAGAAGAGCATAATAATAATAATAATACATAATAATACATAACAATAATAATACAATTATTGTTTTTAAAAAAATCTGCCTCTCCTTCCTTCCTCCACCCATCACTCCAGGATCAACTCTGAATTCAGTGGCCCCCTGGCTCTCTTCTGTGGATCTCCATTAGCCCTTTTGTAATTTATATAGTGATAGCAATAGGCATTTGTTTTTTATTTTTCACATATAAAATTATATTAACAGTGCTCTTTAAGCTATGCCCATCCCTCCTGAACTTACCCCTTTGTACTACTGTGTAGCTCTAGCCATAGGCCCTGTTTTTTTCCAGAACGATTAATTGAAAAATAAGTAGTGTGGGTGGGGTTGGGGTGGGAAGGAGATAAGATCCTCCAGAAAGTAGGTTAGAGCCAGATAAGAGGGCCTTAAATGTGGTAAATGTCCCTACTACTGTAACTAGCCTTACCTTGGGCACAAATTCTTACAAGTGGGCAAAGGAGAAGTGTGGAGGGCACACAGGAGTAAGGTGAACCCATCTCTGTGGAAGCCCCTTCTGTAAGTCTACACTCAGGACTCTGTCCCAGTGGGATGTGGAGGAAGTAGTCTGATTTATAAAAGAACATGGCTTATTTGACCCTGAGGCTGGGGAATTGGGAGGCCCGTTTTTTACAAGATCTTTTTCTGAGCCCAGAAAACCAGAAGAAAAGAAATCGTCTCGCTCTGCAAGTTCCAAAACCTCACTCCCTTAAGAGGGGCTTGCTTACTATCTTCACTTCTAACTTGGGATCTCTAAGAAGTATTAGCTAGATGGTGGGGGCAGGGGGAGTTACTGAAGTCATTTAAATTAAATTAGTTATTATATTTTAAATGAACAGTGTAGACAGAAGTGAAGGTGGGCAGTATAGGCAGGTAGGAAGAGAAGTATTTTATTTAATTTAGTCGTTCGTCTTGTTTGTGTCACCCCTCCCCCCACTCTTTCAGGGACTCACATCTGGGCTCTTGGGATGTCTGAGGACTGCACCAGTCAGATGCAGGTGATCAAATTGCTACTCCATCAGGATGCACCACGAAGTCACTTCTAATATTACAAATGGCAAAACGAAATTAATGCATTGGGAATAAGATGTATAGGCTAAAAAACTCAGGTCCTTTGCTTTAAATTACCAAAGGTGGTGACACTATCACCTATGTTGATTAAGATTTATTGATAATAGATATGTGTTATTAAATAAGTGCAAATTATTTGACAGACATAATCTTCAGTACTAGGAGTCTCGGGACATGATGATGATGATGATGATGATGATGATGATGTTAAGGAGGAAGAGGAGAAGAAAAAGAAAAAGAAAATGGGTTCGGCAAAGATTGGGGTTCCCTTTTCTAAAAGCTTTGTTAAAAAACTGAAAGGGAAAGAAAAGAATACCAAAAGCAATCGCAATGCAAAAAGAAAGAAACAAGAAAAAGAAGAAGAGAATCAAGTTCTGTTAGCAAAAAGGAACAGGGATATGGGAGAGTAGCATAAATCTAGCAGAACCTTCTATCCATGCAAGATCTGAGAGAGAAAAAGGTGAGTCAGAGGTGTTTTGTCACTCATTTTTATTGTCTTTGAGTCACAGTCACCAGTTGCCCCCAATCTAAGGATGGCATTTTAATTTCCATTTAACTTCCTATCCAAACTTGGGGTTAGTTGGTACCTAGTTGCTGATGCACAGCACAGTTTGCAGGGACAAGCTAAACCTGAAACCCACTTCCCTATCCTGCCCTGCTACTACTCCAGCCCTGAGAAGCCACATTCTGGTTAGCTCTGTGTAAAAGTTTTATTTAATCTCATTCAATTCTGATGACTTAACAGACTCTCTTCATCACCCTTTCTCTGTCCATTCATTCCACAAATGTTCTTTGTGCAAGGTATTATGGGGCTGAGGGGGCCTCCATCTCTGAGCCCAAGGTCTGTGACTCTGATGATACCCTCCGCATTGCAATACGTGTTCAGTGCCAATACTATGTTGATTTTGACACTAGTATGACTTCAGTGAAGAACTGTACTTTGCCAGGCTCTCTCCTAGCAGTTGGAAACCTCCTTAGCCCCACTAGTTAGAAGAAAAGCCAGTCCAAAGTGGGCAGGCAGCTGAGGTGCTAGGGGAGGGAGTGGTAAGGGGTGAGTCTGTGATTAGGATTAGATTCAAAGAAGCCGTCTGGGAATCAAGAGTGGGTCCTTAATGCAAGCTTTATCCATAGTACATTGCTGAGCTGTGGCTATCCTCGCAGGTAACCACATCTATCTAATGTGGTGAGACAAATCATCTCTGCTAACTAACATCTATGTTCGACGACAAAGATGTGCTGTTAATAGTAATAGAACTTGAAGGACCAGAGATCCAATACCCCGTCAATGTCTAGCCTTTGCCCACTAAGATTCAAAGTCTGGCTGACTGAGTTCCTGACAGGTGCTGCCTACACTGCTGGGAGGGTCAGAAGAGGTTTTGAGGTGTCAGCTAACCTTGGTGCTTTCCAAAAAACAATGAATGAATGTGGTGCACTTGACTGAGCACAAGTCTGTCCTCTCTCTCAGCCTTCGTCAATGGGCCAGCCACCTGGAGGCTGATAGAAATGTGCTGCTCTGGGCTGAAGAGGAAGGAAAACAGGGGCCCCATTGAGGACCTACCAAGCTAGCTCCCACTTTGGCACCTAAAATGGCCAATTTTAGCTGAAAGCGGCTTCATTTCGCAATTTGGTTATGTGATTCCCAAGCATTGCCTCTTATCTCTAAACAGAGGTGTGAAAACAGAACCGACTTGGCACAGACTGACAGCTTAAAGGAGGGTCTTTGTGTGAAGTTTAAGGCTTGAAGGGTGGAAAGGACACAGGATGCTTCCCCATATGCCCCCTGCCTCAGTTCATCTAGTGTTCGCTTCCCTTCACTCATTGAGACCAGACACTGGCATAAAAACATCTCCTTGGCCTCTGGAGGCAGGCCTTGATGTGGAGCTCTGACTTCTGCCTGGGGTGAACCTGCTACCCCAAACGAGCTACTCAAATAGCTCATGGATGCTTCCCAAATGTGTACTGAGCCTTACACTCAAATACGCAACCAGCACTGCTCACTGACTCTTGGGAGTTAGAAGCAAAATGGCACCATGCCCAGAGCTTCACAAAGCAGCGTTGTTAATGCTCCTTTAGATGCTCCTGTGTGGCTTCATCGGAGTAGAGGAGGATCTGTTTACGCCAACTGGCTCCTTTTGGTACTTCTGGGGGATGGGACTACAATGCTGGCCTCTGTTAGTCTCTGGAGTTGTGGGAAGCACTTGGCCAATGCTTGAGGGTGTCCTGTGATCCTTCTTGGTTGGTGTGATACTGAATTACACCCCTGGAGGGTGAGCTCATTCCTGGGCTTCAGAAAACAAGTTTCTGACTAGGTTGGGGGCAGAGGGAAAACCTCAAGCATCGAATAAATCTGTTGTGAGCCCGTTGTCTCATTATAATAAGATGAAGGCAGTGTTTCTCAGAGTTGGGTCCCTGGAAAACTGAGGTCCAAGGGGTCATTCAAATTACACATGACAGAGTAATTTGTGTGGTCCCACATCTTTCTCCAAAATCACTTTAATCTTATCAGTGGTTTCTTGGTTGAAAAACTTTAGCACTTTTCTCCCCCCTGATACTTTTATTCCCATGACCCCCTTTAGAAAGGTAATAGGCATTCCAGACCCTTTGTCCTTATAAGAGGTTATAAACTTAGTAAAGAAAAGCCATCAATTAGATCAGAAGGTAGAATTCTAGGTTAGAGAGGACCAGAGGCCCGTATCCAAGGGCAGACCAGAATCTCCCACTTTTTTCCAGGAACATCCTCACCCTACGTTGTGTCCTCAGATGCATTCCTCAGATCTATTTCTGAATGTCTTATGCTCTCCTGTAGCGCCTGAATGTCTGTTCTACTGTGACTAGTTCTGCTTTTTCTTCCAAATCCTGAGCATAAGAGGATAGGCATGGCATCTTGTCTATTTCCTACATTGTACAGAGGTGATAAAACACAAGTCCTATGAGACTGCTTATTCAGACATTTATATAGAAATCTTCTTAACATGTGCCTTCTTAAACAAAGTGTTTTTCTCATAATATTTAACTATTTTTAGTTGGCTCCATTATTTTCCTGAATAGACTCTGCTGGATCACAATTGCCCCTAGATATCCTGAAGAGGGCCCTGGGCCTGGGGTCCTTGTGTTCCAGAGCTACAAAGGAAAGGGAAACACTTTAGAAGGCAGTCTTGTATTAACTAATAGCTTTTAAAAATGGGTTTGACTCCCTGACATCACTGAGAATGGCCTACGTCAAAGGGACAGGATCAATAAGTGTTGGTAAGGGTATGGAGAGAAAGGAACTCTCATACATTATTGGTGGGAGTGTAGGATGGTGCAATCACTCTGGAAAACAGTATGGAAATTTCTCAGGAAAATTAAAAGTAGATCTTCTGTACCATTCAGCAATTCCACTTCTAGGTATCTATCAAAGAATTTTAAAATATTAACTTGAAAAGATATAGCACCCCTATGTTTATTGCAGTACTATTAACAAGAGCCAAAATATGGAATCCATCTAAGTTATGCTCATGAATGGATAAGGAAGAGCCGTTTATATACATATATATAAAATACCTATATAGTATATATTATATACATGTGTATATAATATATACATTCACAGTGGAATACTACTCAGTGATAGAAGGTGAAATCTTGCCATTGTCTCAAACAATATGGAGGATATTTGAGGGTATTTTGCTTAGTAAGGACATTCAGAAGGAAAAAGACAAATACTGGATTATTTCACCTATATTTGCAGTAGGGAGAAATGATGCAAGCGAACTGACACACTGAAATTAAAATAAAACTTCAAAATTTGATAATAAGGCTGAAGTGGTCAGAGGTAAAGAAGGTGGAGGGTGAGATTATTTTATATATTTATTATACATATTTTATATATTTATAACTATTATTTTATCTTATTTAAAAAATTATTTTCCTTCCCATTCCCAACCTTTCTCATGTTGTTTTGTTCAATAAACATCTTAGGAAAAGTCTAACAGAGGAGTCAACAAATAAAGAAATGCTAACGAATTTTTTAAAATGAGTTTGATTGCTTCTAGGATTCTATCTCACAGAAATGCCTTTTGTGAGAACAAAATATTGGAAATGATGGTTAAAAGACACAGAGAAATTTGCACCCTGTAAAATGGTTGACTATTAATAAGAAGAGAGTGGATCTGAAAGGCAGTATCCTGGCCACTAGACCACCAGCGCCTCCAAGGAGGCAGGAAAAGAGCAGCATTTGTCTGTGGTATTGGGTGAAGAATTAGTTTGGAGACCTATTTGAACAGTATCATCCTCAAATATCTGTGTGTAATTTTTTTTTGTGTGTAAAAGGTTTGGAAGCATACACATCAAATGGAAAACTAGCTTTGTTCTTGGGAATAAGAAACCGAAAAGAATGAGGAAATCTCCAATTTTACATTGTATTTCTTGATCGGCTTGAATGCTGAATTACCTCCTGTTCAATGGGGTTAGAACCAATGGCCTTAAAAAAAGCTCTAACATTATGAGTGCTGATCTTTTCTTTGCCTCCTGCCTGTTTTCTGTCTGTTTGAGGTCATTGTCTTGTCTTCATTACATTTGAATAGGGGATTCTGGAAATTGGGAAGGTTTTCCTAGAACCAAAGTCAGGGCCCAGCAGCAAGAATGTGATTCTCCTTGTCAGGGGACTTCCCTGTAATAACTCAGGGAGGGGGCCTGTGTAATCCTTGACTAAACAGCCCCTGTTTGAGAGTTGGGGAGCCCTGAATCATCACCTTGATCTTGCCAGTGATACTGCTGTAGAAAGGCCTGGTTTGGGTTCATGTCCTGGCCTGCGATTGGGAAGTGGAAGATTGGGAAGTGATACAAATACTAGTGACTACCTATTAGGAATGCTCATTGTGTCAGAACTGGGCAAAACATTTTGCAAACATTCCCTCAACCTAACCTCATGAATGAAAAACAATTCTCTTTTTTTTTTTTTCTCATATTAAAGTCAAAGCTCACAGACAATAAGTGATATAGGCAGGATTTGAACTCAGATCTGGATGAACCCAAATTTCATACACATTACTACTACACGGGATGTGCAAACAGAATCGTTAGTGCAGCTACAATCACACAAATTCAGGGGTTTGGGAGAGTCTGTAGAGGGTTCCTCCGCAGCACTAAGAGGCGGTATGCATAATGGAAAGCGCATAGGCCCTGCAGGCTGACAGTTTAATCCTGACTTTGACCAGAGGGCAAGTGCTTCACTGAGCCTTAGTGTTGTCATCCATCAAGGGGAATGGCCGTCACACTCTCGCAGGGGTGTGGTGGGGAATAAAGTTGCAGGCCTACAGAAAGCAGAAAGCTCTACTGGGCACAGAGGAAGACGCTGTGGGGCTGTGGATCTGGGCACCACTTCATGCCCTAAGAATACTGAGCAGTTTGTTAGGAGCACCAGCAGGGCCAAGCCCTTGCCCGGCATTATCCCATTTGACCCTCACAAGGAACTTCCTGTTCTCTTGGTCTCCCTACTCCTTTTAATCTCCCTGTTTTGGGCAAGAGTTGTTTACACTCTATCTCTGCTTCCTCACTTCACTTACACCTTAAACCTCTGGAATCTGGCTCAAACCCACCACTCAGTTGGAACTGCTCTGGCCAAGGTCACCTATGGCTTGCTTGAGGCAAAATGGATACTTTTCTTTTCCTGTCTTATCTGACTTCACAAAGACCACTCTCCTCTGGGTGGACTCAGTCTTAAGCTTTCCTGATGCTCTTTCTGCCTCCCCAGCGGCTCTTTCTTAAACTTCCCTTCCTATATAGTCCCATGCTCATTGTTTCTGTCTCAGAGCCTATTCCAATCACTTCTGTCTCCTTCATAGTTCCAAAATTTGCTAATCTCTCTTCATCTAGTAGCTAGAGTAATCCTCAGATCTGATGGGGTCATTCTCTACCACATCAAACCCACCCTTTACTCTTCTTTTTGCTTTTTTTTTTTTAACGAAAGCAGGCAGGAATGAAGGTGAGTAGGCAGGTAGGCAGGAAGAGAGAGAGAGAGAGAGAGAGAGAGAGAGAGAGAGAGAGAGAGAGAGAGAGAGACAGAGAGACAGAGAGAGAGAGAGACAGAGAGAGAGAGAGAGAGAGAGAGACAGAGAGAGAGAGACAGAGAGAGAGAGACAGAGAGAGAGAGACAGAGAGAGAGAGAGAGAGAACAAACACCTTTCTTTTTTAATTTTTATTTAGTCGTTCACACTAGTTGTTTTCCCCTGAACCCGGGACTCAAACACAAAGGTATGATGTGACTTGCTCTTTGGAAGACAATTGACCTAACCTCTGAGCCACCCTAGCGCTCCCCGTCCTTTACTCTTTAGATAACCACCACAGCTTTCAAATGGCCACAAAATCCTGCTCATCTAGATCTTTCAGGCCTCATCTTGCCTACTTGCCCCTCATGCCCAGGTTCTGTACTGGGTCATTGGGGGCAGGCTTGTTTTCTCCTAGGTCTTCTGAGCTTGTGCCTTCTTTTATTAAAACAGCCAACTCCCCATTACCGTCCCCTTCTATCAGCCCCTCTCCATATCTTTGCCAAACCAGCTTCCACTCTCAGTTGAAATAGCGCGTTCTCAGGAAGCTTTCTCTGATGACCCATACCAGCCTGGGTCTGTTTTTCTCGGCAAGCTCTCAGTACCTCTCCTTCCTAGCATTTGTCATAATGATAACTATTTGTCTCAATGCTTGTTGAATATTTTAATAACTCCCCCAAAAATGCAAGTTTATTGAAGGCAATCCCCATTGGTCTTCTTCACTCTCGATTCCCACTGAGCCCAATGCCTGTAAGTGCTCAGGTTCCATTCTCTCTCCCTCCTGTCAATCTCCATTCATCCTCCAAGCCAGTTATCCTCCAAAACACACTTCCCTACTTAAAAACTTTCATTGACTTCCCACTGCCTAAGATAGAGTTTAGACATAACTCTGCTTCTCTCCTCAGTTTTCCTTTAAAAATAAGGTTATCCCTGAAATTTGTCTGGCTCCTTGGTCTCTCTGGTCTGGCTGGAGTGTCCCTCCTATGTGCCTCAGTAAAATCCGGTGCTATCCCAATGACAGGATAAACTCAGTGTCTGTCTACCTGTTTGTCTCCTCCAGTGGATGGTAAGCTCCTGGAGGGCAGGGCCTGGCTGTGTGTATATCAAAAGTTCAGTAAATTTTGCTGAATAAAGACTTGCCTGATTTGTACAGTCCATGGTCAAAATTAAGCCTGATATAATTTGGATGGTAGGTTCAAATTATACTACCATCCAATAAACACATTATTTCCACTAGAATATTAAGGAACAACAGCTCCAAAGAGAGCATACATGCTTTTGTATGATTTATTTGGTATGGCAGTAGGGGTGGGAGGGATTAGAAAGGAAAAAAAGAGTACTTTTTAGGATATTCCTCTCTCTAGCTCTCGTGTAATGCATGCTATTTCTTTTTTTGCTAAACTAAAAGTGAATTATTGCTCTGCATTCTTCCTCTGTTCTCCTAACTATAAGTACTAGTTGGAAGGAGTTGTTAGAAAAAGTGGGAAAATGCACCATGCAGTTGCCCACTCATACTCTCTAGATGTGAGCTGTGTAGAACAGATTCTCTTTTCAGGCGTAGACTAGCGGGGATATCTGTCTGTGGACAAAAAGACTGTCAATACTTGAAACTAGCGCCCAGGTCTGCTAACACCTAGGTGTCTACAGCTCTAGAACTTCTGCCTCACCCCACTCGCCTCAACGTCTCCAAACACGGCAGGGCATTTCTCAGAAATCCATAGCATGCTTTGCTCTTTGGCACGGGTGGCTAAGATACAGACTGTGAAAATCATAAACCCCTGTTTGAGACCCAGAGCCAGGGGTAGGGAGGGAAATAAGTTACCACCCCAGGCAGTTCATTAGAGTCATCATGCTTTAGAGACACAGATACCCAAAACCCTGTCTACATCACTTGAAAAAGAATTTCCGAGCTGGACTGACTATGAGTAATTTTGAATATTCTGGGTGATTCTAATGTGCAGCCGGATTTGAATGAGGTAAAGAATCACTACCCCAGAGCTTTGTTCATCTTCCCGAAGGAAGGTTTTCTCTGTCCCACCAGGCCTACTGCCTAAAAGGTGCTATATGTCTTCTGCTTAAATGCTCTTTATTTCATAACTTCTTTCCCAAGGCACCGACTCCAAATGTCTTCTCATGTGACCCTGGTGACATGTTATTTGAGTTACTCATGATCTCCCTCTATGGTTATTTGCGACAATGTCCCCTCTCAGACTGTTGGCTTCTAGAGGATTCTTGGTAACGTAGATCATAATGCCTAGAACTTTGCAGATTTTTGATAACTGTTAACCAGCTTAAATTCAATGAAGCCTCAGAAATATTTGGATTCCCATGGGTTGTCAGAGTTTTATCCTCCTCTCCATGCAGGGCCGAGAAGACTGTACTCTTTCCTATCTTGTCCTGATAATTTACCCTTATGATGTGGGCCGCATTGACTGCAGTAAGTGCTGTCTAGATTACTGTGAGGACCTTGGAATGGTTTGGGTCAAGTACCTGAGGATACCATAGTCATGAACTGACCACTGTTTTTTTTTGCAAATAAATTGTTCAATTGATGAAACTTATAGATTTTATCTTATAAAGAAAAAAAAAGTGCCCCCATCTCCAATTGGTTTGGTATCCTTAGCTTCTTTTTTCAAACTCAAAGCTGCCTGTCACAACCCCAAACAATTTCCACTATCCTCTTTAATATTTCATCCCAACAGACCATGAGCCACCCTGCTATAAATGTGCACATTCTTTAGTCCCCATGGTCTCCTCATGCTCTTCCTGAGCTGGAACAGATTCTGTGCCATCACTGAGAAAATCCTACCCACTGTTCAAGGTCAAATTCCAATGTCAGTTTCTGGATGTCCCCTGTCAGAAATAATCCCCTTCTTTTCTGGACTTCTAAACTATTTATATTTTCTATGATTTAATCTCTTGCTCATTATGTAAATATTTATTGAGCATCAATATGTGCTGGATTCACTTGTTCGTGGTCTCATTCTGTACTCTATGATAATTATCTTTGTTTTATTCTCCTGAGGTCAATTAGCTGAATCTCGTTCCTTCTCTCTTCCCTCTGCCTCCATTCTCAGAACAGGGCTTTCCTCAGAGTCATGTGCAATCATGAGGTCAGCTGAACTGGGTCTTGTGAACAGCCTTCTCGGTAATGTGAACTGGGCATTCTCTTCCGGTTATAATCAAAGGTATGTATTTCGACCTGTCAAGGCTCTGTAAAGCATGACAGCTACAGAAGTTTGGGAAGTGACTTTAGAAAGACGGAACGGGTGCCTGCATTTATAGCTGGTCACATGTTGCCACCTTCCAGATACAGCCAACTGTGTTGATAATGGGCCAGAAACACCTTTTCAGCCTGGCTTCCTTAACAGGGAGGACCTGAGTCACATGCTACTGAGGGACAATGACTTTCCTACCATCCTGCTTCCACCAGCTGCACTCACTCCATGTGGTTCACACGTGGCTGCTTCCTGCCTGGGTCAGTGCTCGTGTGCACACGTGTTGGCTGACATTCTGATCTAAATTGCTGGAGCGTTTCTGCTGTGAGCATGTGCGTGTGTGGAGTGTAAGTACGAATCTTCTCAAATCTATTTCTAGAATGGCCTAATTCACCTGAACACTCTTACCACACATCTCCCTTGAAATTTCCTCTGCTTGTCTTTCATGTAACCTTTTGCTGGGCATCAAAGGTTTTCAGGCAAGTTATTTGCTTTCCCAGTGACCATATGAGAGCAGTCATTTGGTTTCTCAATAATTAGATTGTGTGTGTGTGTGTGTGTGTGTGTGTGTGTGTTTTAATTGTTAGAAAGGACTACCAGTCTATTTTTCTAAAAGTCTAGACATAAATCTCATGTTAACATTATTACATATTTAGAGCACAGCAAACTTGCAAGCCCCATGTCACTTACAGGGTCTTTCTCAAGTTTGCTAAGGCAGGCCCTGCCTTTCTTCTTTCCAAAGTGAGCAATCTCAGCTCTTTCAGGGACAAGAAAATGAATGATTGAGAGACAAAGAAGAACTATGACAGAATCTGGGACAAATGAGAGACTGCTATATGGAAAGTTAGCCTCTGGGAGAAATTAAATACTGACTGAAGGGCAGACTTTAGGTGATTGTGCCAAGAGTAATTTCTGTGGGAAATGGTTTTTACCAAGTCAAGATGAATTGGCGTGTTAGTATAAAGATTTTTTTCTTCCTTCTACAAATGATCAAGGAAAATGTATTTTTAAAATGTAAACATTCTCTTGTAGTATTTACAGCTTTTCTAATGTAGGAGGACAAAGGTCTTAGAGTTTAAAGTCAAAAGCAGGAACAGGGAGATAACAGTTCTTTTACAGTTTGATTGTAATCTAAATATAACAGGAAAATCACTCTCTACATAAAGCACCATGATAGATAAATATCTGGGTGAGGAGATTAGTGGGTCTTTCTTCCTTACTTTTTCTTTCCTCTAAGTTCTCTTTGTCTTTGAGAAAGGCCTTTAGTGATGAAGATAAATAGTGGTTGAATGAAAAGCCTATGTTGGGCTTTGCTGATAGAGAGTTTGGGGAAACAATTTGTTAGGCCAAAGAAGCTAATAGATGAAATGTGAGACCTCTGGGATCACCCAGTTCAATCCTTCATTTTAAACAGAGCTTGGGCAGGTGCACAGTGTGAGGAAGCACAAAGCCTCAGCTCACGAAATTTCAGGACTCACCGAAGTCATGGCATTTATTTTTCTACCAAACTGATGTCTAATGAAAACCCCTTAGGAAAGATGCCCTTAAATTTCCTTGTTATGACCTCTGTTCTCCTTGGTAGCAAAGTCACTCACTGACAGAAAGTTTGCTGTTCAGGGAAGGTCATTTCCCCAGGCATATAGTGTATTTATTGCATTTGGGTTTACTGGGACCCGCATTTTTGTTGATCCTTGAGAGGTGTCTATATGTTTAGGGTGTGCTCTGTGCCCCCTAGTTTCACCCAAGGTCTCTCTTGAGAGGAGAGCACTTAGCAAGTGCTGTTAGGAACACAGCAACGGTGTCCTCAAGCTGGTGTTGATATGCTGTCTGGCTTTCTCACTGCTCAGGACACAAGTTTGTGGGTTCCCTTGCTCAGTGTGACTACTCCTCCTGGTTCTGTGACTGTTGACAGCATTTGGCTCTGTCTACTGGTGCCAGTGGCCGTCCTCAGCCTCTTCTATGAGAAGGGTGAGTGATCTACAGGCCCAGGAACCCAGTGGTGAGTTTGATCATGTTCTCCCTCCAGTAAGAGGGGCTGAGTCATTCTCCTACTCCTTGTTTAGACTTCCTGTAGCATTCTTTCCAATTGCTTATCAATCTGCTTCTCCCACACCCCCATGAAGCTCTTGGATGACAAAGGCCTTCTCATTTATCTCTGGCATTTCCCAGCTTAACCAAGGGTGGGTGTTTAATAGATGGCTGTTGTTAGAAGTGATGCTAAATGACCATTCAAGTCTGTGAAAAATAGCACAATGTGTTTTTCATTTCAATCATTTATTAAGTTAGCAGTCGTGCCCATCTTACATGGTGCCAGAGCAGTGCTGGGAATGCAGCTCTGCTCTCGAAAGGCTTCCAGTTAGCTAATGTAACCAACAGAATTTAATAACTCAACAACGTGCTCGCAAGTGAGTTCCTGAGGGGGACTAGACCCCTCATCTTCATCAGAAAGAGAAAGTCAAAGGCTGCAAAGTCATCTTGTAGACTGTTGATGCCATTGATAAGGTACCTCTGACACTAGGTAGTGGGTAGGTGAAAGGTAATGATTCATCTAGTCATTCCTGGTTTAAATACCCATTCATATGCATACTCTGTATCTCAAAGAATTTCTTCCTGCAGGGGCCAGGAGACTCAAAACTTTCCAATCAAATCACTTGGCATTCCACTTTCCCAAAGTCCTCTATTGATTATGAAGACAATGAGTTGTCTCCTGTGCCTGTCTCTATTAAGAATCTTCAAGAAATTGTCTGGATGCGAGTGTATGTCCTCTTGGAGAAACTTCCTTTTACAAGAAATATGCTGTGTGGCACCAGCAGCTACTTGCAAAACATATTGTTAGTCCCCAATAAGTCATGCTTTGCTTAAGAAAAGAAAACATATTATACTAAATCTGTTTTAGAAAATGCATCCCACTGCCTCTGCAAAACATTACTGGTTGGAGAGTAATTTTACCCCTGCCTTTTGGGTTTTCAGGGAGGGAGCCTGGCGGGTGAGGAGGGGAGCTTATTTGCTCAGCATCCAACGTCAGCCATGCTTGTGACAGTCAGACACGGCTGTGAATAGCAAGTATATCACAAGGGTGCTCAAATGTAAAAGTGGAGTTGGAACAAAGAGCAGGCACCAGACAGACTTCCTCTGTTAAAGATTATCCAATGTGTCACCTGGGTGCCAACATTCCCATAAATCCCAGCAGTTCTATCTCACCTAGGGTAACTTAACGGCTTTGAAACCCTGCCCAGGACCTAGTAGCATTCCATGAAACGACCTCATTACAGGGGAATGAACTTTATCTCTGAGACTGTAAGTGTGTTTGCTTTAAAGATGATTTAGCATGCTCAACAATGACCAAATATTCTATATTAAACCTGATCTCCTGTTATAATCATGTAGCTCACAGTTTCATCAAGAGATTATATCAACTAGGGGAGTGTAAATCTCCCTAGGTTGGCGTTTAAATGAATCCAAAGGCCGATGCTCAGCTCTGGGGAAGCGAAGAGAGGACAGAGTCTCATCTTGGGAAGGCAGAAACTAGAACCAGTGTCTGGTCAGAAAGACGGGTTGGAAGAACTATCTTCCTCCTTCCAAGTCCTTATTCCCTATCTCTTTTTGTTTTAGAAAGTGAGGCTCTCGAGATTCTTGATTTATGATAGATAAAATGTGTTTCTCTTTGTCATTGCCTAGATCAGTAGGAGAGGCCAGTCACTGTGAGCAATGACCTATTAGCTCTCTGGAAGGGCCAGACCCTCCCCAGTCATCTTCTGCTCCCATTTGTTAGCTCCTGCTAGCTTCCAACCACACAGTCTGGTTCATCTTTTGGTGAAATCTGTTCCCTTTTTTGCTCCACCAGTTTCAGGGCACTTATGAGCCAGTGAAAGACTAAGGGCTAATCCATGAAAACCACTGGAGAACAAATAGAAGCAGCAGGATTCAGGAGAGGGGTGGTCCATGGGTGCTGAAATGGTCTGAAAGGCTTTGTGAAGAGGGTTGAAG
Source organism: Solenodon paradoxus (assembly GCA_004363575.1). Classification (NCBI taxonomy): domain Eukaryota; kingdom Metazoa; phylum Chordata; class Mammalia; order Eulipotyphla; family Solenodontidae; genus Solenodon; species Solenodon paradoxus. The sequence goes on from RJWH01000294.1 coordinate 90,236, forward strand.
AGGCAGGGCCTGAAAGAGACGGTACGGTTTGGATGGCAAGGAGAGGCTGTTCTAGACAAGGAAAATGTTAGGATGGAGGTACATACTCATTGTAGATGGAGACCCTGTGTGCCATTGTATAGAGACAGATGGCCAGACCGAGCTATGGCTTCAAAAGCAAAACTGAAGGGCTGTGTTTTCAGAGCTGGGCAGCGGGTCTTAGATAAGAGCTGAATGAGAGAACCAGGCAGATGACTTCCAGCTCCGAAACACATCATACCTGCCATATACATAGAGGTACATGAGCACTGGGTGTCCAGTGGACCTCCTGCCAACCTGAGGGTCCCTTACCTTTCTTTAGTGGAGGCCACTATTACAGGGGACAGTGAGGACTGTCGGTCAGATACAACTAGGAAGAACCGATGACGTTCTTCTTACCAGCTTGTGCTATTTTTGGATACGTGACTCAAACTCTTTACAAAACGGGAAACTATTCCCTCTTTCCAGAGTTAATCTGCAGGAAAATATGAGGTCATCTATAAAATGCCAGGGACTCCAGAGATGCTGGTTTCCTTTTTTTCCTTCCTGTCTTACTCTCCTGGAGGGATTTTATCTTTCTCTCTATTTTGCCTGGCTGGAACTTCCTTTGTCACCCTCACCCCAACCTCAAATTGTCCCTAGGCTCCGTTTGAAGGACGCAAGTATGTGTGCGGAAAGATTAAACCATTCTTCTTATAAAGGAGAAATGTATTCAAAATGGGGCACATCAAACGTGAATGGAGGTGACAAATGTTTATATTTGGAAAGTGCTTCTGCTTTGATCCTGGTTTCTATTTTTTGAGAGCTTGACAAATGTGCCCTCGGGGCCTTGGCTTCAAACATCTTCAGTCAGCAGAGCACTTTAGAGGAGCTGAAACTCATTTGATCCTGCACTTGCTGTACCTCCCGGTCCAGGAGATCTGCAGTCGTAGAATAGGCCTCCTCTTGTCTCTGGAGCACCGCCCAGAGCCAGCATGGCTGGCCGCTGAGGGGCCCTCGCTTCCTTCAAGTCCAGCTCTCAGGGATGAAAAGGTCAGAGGCTGAGGGAGGCCATCCCTGGTGCTCTTCTTTAGTGGCTCTGGAATGTACTTGACCATCAAGAATGGTTCCCTGACTCTTCTGTTGTCTTTCCTGCTCCATGAAGTTACACAGAACCTTTTCTGTACAACCTCTGACCCTGCAACTTGGGTGACTTCCCCATGGGGAATTCTTCAGGGTGGCTGTGTGGGGGTACTGAATTCACCTGAAAGTCTCCGGGCAGTCAGCTACAGAACTGATTTCCCCAGGATTTCTTAGCCATCTTGGTAGAAAAATCTTGACAGGTTTTTAAAACATGTTTAGTCACTAGGGCTAGCCCAATTCTCTCAGGTAGGTGACAAAAGTCTCATGTGTGAGGTCATTCAGCTTGACAATGGCACACGCTAGTTCTCTGTCCCGTTCAGAGGAAGCTGTGGCTGCTGCAGGGCTGATTTGCTCTGGAAGGGCCTCCTTGTTCGCAAAAGGGGTTCTCTCTGTCCAGACCCATCTCTTCCCACTTCTGGATCTGCAAATTGAAAACAGGACAGACCGTCACTGAGCCAGTAGCCCCTATTTCTCCAGGTTGAATGCACAACCAGCAAAAACAGGACTCATTGAATACAGGCTTCCCTTTTTACCCAACAAATGGTCTACCAAATCATACCAGACAAATCCATAAGGCCAAAACAGCACTCTCACGTAGTAAACGTAGAATGAGATGGTAGATATTACCTATAAAAAGCAGCTCTCAGGGAAGAAACTTAGCAGAGTCCTTCTCTCTGCTCTGAGTTCCAGTTGCTTCTAAAATGACTGCTGCAAAACACACGCTGAACACTCTTTCCACTTTTTGTTGTAAAAACAAAAATATTCTTTGGATTTCTTTCAGTTGGCAAGAGCAGGTACTAGTGTGGTTCTTAAACACAAAGTGACAGAGGGCAAGCTTTTGAAGGAGGATCTCTGTATTTCCAATAGAGGGACTTCAGTGTACAAAAGTGGTTTCGTAGGTGAAGGAATGGCTGAGAAAGCAAACGGAGGGCGATGAGGCTGCCAAGAGGTGAGCTACGACAGGAAGCCACCAGCGCGCTAAACTCCAGGGACAAAAGGAAGAGGTGGTATTACTTGAGTGCAGGGGATAGTGGGGGTCATCTGCCAGGAGCTTAGACCACAGCAGGCTTGTCTTGCAGCAACTGAGGAGATGCAGCCTCTATGGGCAGAGGGAATGGGAGAGAAATACTCTTTTTTTTCTCCTCATTTCCATGGGACCCTCAGCAGTTGCTGAATCCAGTTAGAAGCCCACTGACCCAGAGGCAGTGAAACATCCTGCAGGGGTCAGCCATTCTCTCCCCACCTGTAAGATTTAGAGCAGTGGTGTGCTCTGGCTGTGAAGCATTTGGGTCAGCTGTCTCCAGCCAGGCACAGTCCACATGCATCCCACGGACCACGGTTCACATCCTGGGACCAGAAGAATAGCCAAAATGAACAAGTAAATAAAATATGTAAAAATGGTTGTTACTCCTTCCTCTTCCTGTCGGCCTGCCTACTCAACTTCACCTCTGACTGCACCATTCCTTAAAAAACAACAACAGATTGAGAGCAGAGTAGGGGAGTGAGAAGTTTCTCTGGCTCCCAGAATCTAGAAGCCTACTTTGGGACTTCCTTCTTTCCATGACCCTGGCTTTCCTTCCTCATAGGAGAAGATGAGAGTTCTGCACAGACAATGGTATGTGATTCTGCCAAATCTGTGCTAAATGTAGACAGAGCCACACTCCCCTGGGGGACATTCACCAGACATCCATGTTCTCATAGAAACACTCATCCCTAAATAACTTCTGGAGCTCCCTCACCAATGACTGTGATCCATGCCTCTGTTCTGAGAATGAGTGTTTTATACAGGTGACATTTCCAAGAATGCTCTGGCTGGGATTAGCAGATTATGAATTCCCCCCGCGGGTCACAGAGAAATGTGACTTTAGCATGCCTTGATAACGAAGAGGCTCACTTGTTTGGCTTCTTATGGTAAATGCTGGGTTGTGGTGACATTTGGGGTATGAGGACACTGTCAGTTCTGGGAATCTGCTGTCTTTTCCACATCTCTTATTTGACTACTCTTATGTAGCTTTACAGACACAGCCTGCTTTCTTATCTAGATGTGTCCTGGGTGTGATGTGTGAGGGTATTTGTTGAGAGTTGGTGGGGGACAAGAGTGGGAATGGGTTGCTAAGCAACTCTCCGGAAATGCTGGGCTGTAGCGTTTGCACTTCTGGGTCACCTTGGGAAAGAGGTTTTGCTGCCTTGGACCTCAGTTCTCGCTCTTTGGCGAATAGGACTTATAGAAGATTCCTAACAGTCCCCCCACTCCGCCCCCCATCTCTGAACAGGCCCCTCAAGCACACATTTTTAGATGTTTGACAATAAGACAGGGTTTTCTTATTTGCAAATATATGTTCATTGTAGAGATTTGGAAGACAGAAATATTGTAAAAAGAAAGTATAACCCCATAACCCCAAAATAAACCCTATTAATAATCAGCTTTTTTTTTTTTTCTTTTTAAGCAAAGGTGCTGGCAGGATTGAAGGTAAACAGAGGCAAGCAGGCAGGCAGGCAGGCAGGCAGGCAGGCAGGAAGAGAGAGGAAAAAGAAGTGTTTTATTTTTATTTCCATTTCAGTTGTTCACACTGGTCGTTTTCCCCCCAGATCCAGGACTTGAACCTGGGTGCATGTGACCTGTGTCCTTTGGAGGCGATTGGCCTAACTGCTATTCCGCCAGGGCGTGCCAGCTATTTTTTTTTTTTTTTTTAGATTGAGCATATATTTGAATATATAGAGATATACATATATCTACATGTGCATATATTTTATAGTTACACATTTTCCATTCGATATTTGGTATGAATATTTTACTTTTATTAAGAAACATTTTTTAAGTCAATGATTAAATCCTAGTCAAATAGATACGCTGTATTTTCTTTAGTTATTCCTTATTATTGGTTATTCATACTGTTTCCAGCTTTCCCCCCTTATATTTATACTGAGATCAACGTTCTTCCCATAAATTTAGAACTAAGTATGTCTAAAATACATACATATAATTGAGGAGTTATTGAACTATGAAGAAGAAAATATTTGCAAAAAATGACAACGGATGAATGTTCGTAATATAATGAAGAGCTCTTTTAAGTCAATATGAAAATTGATATTGCCTTAATGGAAAAATAGACAGGGAAATGAAATAGAAGAATTACCAGGTACCAGTAAGAACATGAGAAAAGTTCAAAGTCGTGGTAATTGAGAGACACAAATTGAAACAGCAAAGTGACCTAGGTTTTGCTTCTCAAAGCACAGATAATAGCAAAATAAAACAGAAATTGTAATCTTGATCATAGTAATGATGCAATTGGGAGACATAACAGGTTCCTAATATTCTCTTATAGAAAAGCAAATTGATATGGCCTTTTTGTTTTTAGAGAGATTTTGTTTTTTCACTTATTAGTCAATAATGATCAAGTCCCTATGACATCCAAACATGCTTTTAGGTGCTGGAAGACCGGGCTACAGCTCTGATTCTTATAGAGATTATGATCAGGTTAAGAGAGATCACAGACATCCAAATGTAGATAACGCAAAGTAAAATGGCCTGGCAGTAATAGCACTGGATTTGAAATTAAAAGACCTGGTTTCTAATCTTGATTTTGACGTCTTCCTAACTATGTAATTCTAGAAAAGTCAACTTACCACCTTGGGCTTTAATATCTTCACTTGCAAAATAAATTGTAGGAGGATTCAATGAAAACAGAGATCTAATAGTCTTGTAGATGATCAAGCTTCACAAGTAAAACTGTTATCTGTGTGATTTCAAAGGAAGAAGTCATCATTTCCTGTGGGGTAGATTCGACTGCTGGAGAGGAGAAATTACTCTTAAGTGGTGGGGGGATAAGGGGACTAGGGGGTGGATAGTGACAGAATAAGATTGAGGAGAAAGTATGAGACAAGTAGCTGGAATTGAATAAGCAAATCTGAGAAGGTGGGAGAGAGCAAGAGGAGTTTAGGATCCTGTGAGTTAAGGTACTGGCTGAGGAAGAAGAGACCTGTGGAGCAATGGTGAGATAAAATCTAGGGAAGCTGGATTGGGAGCCAATTGTGAGAGAGCCTGATGCTAGGCCAGAGTTGGGACTTCACTCTGCAGGTGAAATAATTTTAAGCAAAAGAATTCCTGAAAGTTAAGATGAATGGTTATAGTAGGAACAAAATGGTAGGTGAAACGAGCATGCAGACCTTGTTTCTCTAATATTATTTTCCAGTCAATATGAGTTCTTTAAAGAAAGTGCTTCTGCTAAGACTGGGGCAGGCAGAAACAAGAGAAGCCTGAAGAATCTCGTAGCACTGAAAAGTAACAAAATGCTAAAACAACAACAAAAAAGATGGAGTAAGTCAAAGGGACATAGGAGCCAAACTAAAAGAGCTTCCAATGATCAAACCCAGAATAATCTATTCAAGAAAATAAATAATGAGTAGTGAATCATATCCCAAAGTATAAAATAAATATCCACACAGCCATATTGGCATAAATAAATGAGAGAAGAGGAAATCTTTTGTAGAAAAATTAGAAATAATTGACATAGATACTCCTCCTACAAGGAGACAGAGCTAAGTTCCCCTTTCAAAGCTTCCCCACCTTCAATGTGGGTTGTGGTTAGTGACTTGGTTCCAAAGAGAAGGTTATGGCATGAAGCGGGAGGGGAAATAACTTTACAGTGGAGGAATCTGACAAACATTACCTTGGCTTGGTGATCAAGGTCAACAGCATCAGCAATGTCATGTTGAGAACACGTCCTTGATGCGACGTAATTAGAAAGCCACTTCACCCTTGTGGTGGTCTTACTCACGACCCCAGTATAACCATAGAAAATGATCAGATGAAGCAAATTGAGGGATATCCAACAACATGAATACCAAAATACCTGACTGGTATTGCTCAAAATGGTTAAGGTCATTGACAAACAAGAGAAAAGTCTGATAATTTGTCATAGAACAGAAGAGACTAAAGAGACGTGATGACTAAATGTCATGTAGCATGCTGGATGGATTCCTGGAACAAATACAAAATAAATGTTAGTGGAAAACTAATGGAATAAGAATAAAGCATAGTGTTTAATTGATAGTAATGTGCCAATGTTGGTTTTTCAGTTGTGACAAAAGTATCATTTTGACCTGGGGTATCAGCAATAGGAGAACTAAATGAGAGGTATAGGAGAACTCTCTGTACTCTACCTTCGCAACTTTTTTTCTAAATCTGAAACTATGTTACAGTAAAAACACTATTACATTTTTGTAAAGATGAATTAATATTACAAAATTCGTTGTAGAATGTGATAAAAAAATTCTATGCAAATATTGATAGAAGACACTCCCTGGGAAATGGTATTAGGAATGAGTTGAGAATGAGTTAGCAATATTTCACTGAGCCACCCAATAATTTACTCCCAGCTCTCTTTGTTATTGGAAGTTTATAATCCAAAACTGTATTATTTTCTTGCTCAAATCTTCTTTCTTTAGCTTATAAATGTAACCTGGAATAACACACAGGCATACGATGTCCTACAAAATCCCACCAGATATTTCAAGTAATTTTCCTCCCTCCCACCCTTCCTTCTTTCCAACACTTGTTCCTCATCTGCCTTCCTTCCTTTCTTTAAAAAAAAAATTTCAAGTTTCCTTCCTACACACCAGAGTCAAACCCAAAAAGGGCCATAGGCATCAAAGAATGTGTCTATCTTTCCTCCAAGAAAAAAGACTCATTTCTACCAAATTTGCATTTATAGGTATTTCCTGTTTGCAGTTTGGCCAATGATGAAAGTTAACTCATGTTCTTTTTTTTTTTCAAATACATTATTTGTAAACACACATTGATTTTGCCCTTCCATTTTCTTGTTGCTAATGCCCTGTGCCTAAGAAACAGGACTGGTTACATAATTTGCAGGACCCAGTGCAAAATGAAAAACCAGGATCCCTTATTCAAAAATTATTAAGAGTTTCAAGAAAGTGGGAGCAGACCATTGAGCCAAGCGTGGATGAGTTTCTTCTAAGTGTCGGACTGCACAGTCACATGCCCATGAAGCCCTCCTTACTGTGGAGACTTTAGGTTATGGAGCTCCTCATTGTGCAACTTGGACTTTAAATAAGAGGAAACTTGTTTGATCCCACCATCTATCATTCGTCCAGAGAGGCTGGTAGGAGTTAGAGAACCAGGGAGTTAGACCGCACAGAACTGGGGAATTTTGTCCAGAAGTTTAGTCTAATCCTTATGATTATAGAGGTTGAGGACATTCAAGGAGGAGGTGCAGGATGGCTTGCAGTTGTTTCTATTGATAGAAGACAGCACTTTCCTCACAGCGTCAGAGAGGGGAAGTAGAAAGACTGAACCTCAGCTGGACACCAAGGACTCCTGCTCCTCCAGAAATAGGTGCTCAGTTCAACAGTTTGGAGCAGCAGCTGAACAGAAGCTAGAAGTAAATGTAAATGAATGAATTAATGTGTAAATAAAGTATCAACCCTCAAGAGATAATTTAGTCGGGGGAGGCAGACACAGAGAGAAAATATCAGATTATATATATATTAGATGATTTAGCCCTTCATGTCCTGTCTTGGTCTTGGTCTTGGGGACCTGGAACCTGGGACCTCCTGACTGAACCAAACTAAAGTGATCCTGGCTCCTGCTGATGTGGCACATTGGTGGTGCGCCTGCCCTGACAGCAGTCAGGGAAGCCTTCTTATTCAGGGCACACAGCAGGGTCCCCAAGGAGAAACCTGAGTGTGGGTATGTTATCTAAATTCTGTCAAACTATGTCTTGAAGATTTTAAGTACACATGTGGCTAGTAACCTAACATATGCCAGAAGGGATTAGATTTATTTTTAAATCCACGAACAAAGATGATTACAAAGTTTGATGTGTTTTTTAAACAGCAAAGAATTCTACCATAATATGAAAAACATTTCCCATGAGTCTATTTCACAATCTAAATCATCTATTACAGTGTTTTCACAAAATCAAATACTTCTCTAAGCAAGCAGTTTGACATTTTTGTACCATATGATAGGTGTGTCTATGAAAAGGACCTGATGGCTGAGTCCACATCAATTGTTACAGTCAGTTGACTCACAAGGGTGCCTAGACACACAAAAGAGCAGAATGGCCACCTCTCAAGCTATCGCATTCCTGTTTCCCAACCTAAAACAGATGCTAGTGATTTTTATTTGATGCTCATCTAACAATGATATGTGCAGCCATAGGGACCACAGTTCCAGGAGTTTAAAACCATGACTGTTGCTCACATGTCCAACTTCTATCTTTATGCTGGGGCCACTGAGTTGTCCCCTGCAGCTGACTTCTCTGCCCTTCTGTCCCATATCCTTCTCTGACTTGACTGAAGCCCATTCAAAGCCACAAGATTGTCTAAGACTCTCCACTCCATTGCATCTTCTTATGCCCTGTGCCAGTTTAGGTGCCTAACCCTGATTGATGAGGGACGATCCCCATTGCTTTCTTGAAATCAACACTGCAAGCACTTGCTTATTAATCCTCAAATGGTCTTGAGTGTGGGTAAGCAGAAAGAAAGTATTTTTGCAAGAAGACCAGTAACAGACCCAGTAACCTAAATGAATAACCCATAGTGACACCGTAAGTTTGAGATGGAACCAAGCTGCTGACTCATTTCTCCTGCTTTTTCTCTGTTGCTCTGTCTACAGACTGCTGCCATTGCCTTGTGTTAAATAACCAAATTACAGGTAAAGTAACAAATGTTGGCCATAAACTCTCCTGGCGCATTGGCTAATTATGAAACTTGCTAACTAAGTAGTATCAAAAGTATTTGACAATTTACTGCTAAACTCTCTTGAAAACACATTCCTCATGAAACAAGATGAAAAAGCTTTATAAATAAGATGTTAAAACCCCCAACAAGATAGAGAAGAGAAATACAACCTGAACCCAGACTACACTTAGATATTAAAATGTCTCTTACTACCCATTCCCTCTTCATTTTTTTTTTTTTTTTTTTTTGTGAATGGCAGAATAATGCCAGGTACAATATGCCCAGCACTGGTAACTTCATTTTCTCTGATTTAACAAGTATTTTTTTAAAAAGGTAAAAATCCTGGAGGGTATTTGAGGAAATAAAAGTGTTAATCTCATGACGAAAGAGGTCAGTGGCAGTTCTAAGTGTTTGCAAAAGCAGAACCAGTACATCTTTGTTAACAAGGAAAAGCAAAAGGAGAACAAGGTTGTGACTGTGCCCTCAAGGGCAGCAGAAAGGTCAAATCTTATTAAAAAAAAAAAAAAGATGCGTTCACAGTAAAACACAGTCATCATGGGAAAGTATACTGGGGGAAGAGAAAAGGATAAAAATCTGACGCTTAAAATTTATTTTCTGAAATGAAAATTGTAAGCAGTACTACCTTTTCTATTCTTTACTTTCTATTCTATGTGTATTCTGTAGAATATATATCCATAGCCTTGAAAAATTTCAGTTGTGGAAAGTAAGTGGCAATAGAAAAGTACATATGTGTGACCCAGAGTTTCAGAAACTAACCAAGGTGCATCCCCATTTCTGGTAGATGATCGATAACCAGTTACCTAGAATAGTGAAGTAGTTCACTTGCTCAGCAGTGGAACAGAATGTTTCAAACCACTCTGGGAGTGGAGCATGATTCCAAGAAGGAATCAGATGCTATACGGAGGAGGCACTGCATCACTGCTTGCTGTTTTGTGATATCAGGTAAAATTATAGAATTTGTCTCTCAGATCTCATAGCTGTGAGATATGTGTTTACATTCCAACTCACAAGCACATAGGGAGGCACCAACAGGCCTTAGGAGCTCTGAGAAGGGATATGGGGTAAGAATGGACCTAGATAGATAGATGGATAGATATAATATCTTTATTTTTGAGAAAGAAGGGAGAGTAGGAAGAAACATTTCTATTTACTTGTTGTTTTTTATGGGTAGTGCTGTGAAATGAGCTTGAATCAACAAGTGAAATACAGAAAGGCCCGTACACATTGCCACGTGTTTACCCTGCCATCTGCTCTTTTTCTCATTTGGCAAATCTGCTGCCTAAAAAAAAAAAAATCAGTTGCCTGAGAAGATGGAAGTAAGAGACCGCTTTGTCAGAAGAGTCACTATCCAACCCTTCTGCAGAACAGACTAGAGGTCTGCATTTGTGGTGCTCTAAGGAGAGGAGGCCTGAATGGAAGCTGATGGGAAGGATTTAAATGTAAAAGCATTAGGGAAGAAAATTAGGTCATTTAGTACAATTCCGACTAGACTCTGAACTCAGAGAAAGGACACTAACCCTTCCCTTTCTTCTTCCCTTCATCTTAGAGCTGTGTCTGGGATGGACTGAGCACTTTTCCCAGTGGGGTTGGGTTGGTAAAATGAACACCTCTCTGCCCCTATCCCCTTACTTTTCTGGTTTTGCTATAGGGGAAAGGCTAGATGGGCAATATGATTGTTATGAAATGAAGCTCATCTAAACTAAGACTTCTTTCCATTCTGATTCCTGTACCTTCTCAGAGTTCCTAAGGACTGTTAGGGCCCCTCTGTGTATTTGTGAGCTGGAATTTGAATAGGGGCTGGGCATCATGGTGGTGGAAGGTGAAATCCTCTTAAGGCTCATTCTTGGCTCAAGGTTTGCTGTATATGAGATGACTATCACTCTAATTTCTGGGCTGCTCACAAAGGTTGGAGAAGGCTTAGAAGGCAAAGGTTTCCCATCCCATCAGAAGTCTGAGAGCTTTGGTAGACACCACCCTGTACAACCTTTCCTTGATTTCCTAGAGCTGTTGAATAATCCCTTTAGACAAAAGCACCTGCATCACAGTGGGCTGATAAATGGATAGATGCCACTGATTTAAACTGGGCACCTTATAATATAATCTTATGTTCCAGAATTAAAATTTAAAAATAAAATTTCATCATATTCTTCCAACTAAATGGGGGGAAAGACTTTTTCTTGAGTTAGTTTTAATTTTCTTTTATCTTTTTCTGTCTGAAAGTGTGAAGTATCTTGTGTGAAATTCAATTTTGATAAAGGTGCTCTTTACTTGAGAAGTAAGAGGTAATGTTAGGAATCTCTTCACTTGTATGAATATTTTTAACAGTCTTTCTGAGTTTGCCAGACTTGAAAAAAAAAAAAGAAAAATCAAACACAAGCAGATGCCCCCCATGAGGCACTTGTTTCTTGACATTTAAATCTGTCTGTTTTTTTGGGGTGAATAATTCAGTTGGGTTTATCAGTCTGATTTAGAGACCTGGTCTTCCTATAGGTTTCATGATACTAGGTGTGGGCAGGACCTGAGCTGTGTTGGGACAAATTAAATTAGAGAAACTTTTGAGCAGAAAGTCCTCATTAAAAACAACAAAACAAAAACAAAAACAAAGACAAAACAAAACAAAACAAAATTTAAAAAAAAAAAAAAAAAGCTCAGATAGCTAGGTCTTCTTTTCATTGTTGCCTAATGGGTTGGGTTTGGGGTGGGGGGAAGAGTTTTTGTAAAATGGTGGAGAAAAGTGATCACTTTGCTCAATTTGACCTTTAGGAATTTATTAACTTCTTACTGGGTTGAAGTTTTAACCGGAGATGTGCATCTTCCTCAGCAATATGCATGATTTGGGGGTGGGGTGTGGTGGGAGGTATGCTAGTCATGAATTCAGTTATCAACAAAGTTCAGAATTGGGTGGGGAACAAAGTGTGCCTCTGTTTGCAAGTGCCTTCCACTATCTGTTTGCTTGATATTTGGACTTCCCATTGTTCTCTTTGAGATTACGCTTTTTAACCCGTGGCCTGATTCCCTTTTGAGTTTTGATGTTTTCAACTCCTTCTAGAAATACGGCTCCCAGAAGGCAGGTAGAAGGTCACACTATCTGGATAGGTCACCTCCACATTCTCTTAGCCAGATGGCGAGGGAAGAGGACCACAGTAGCCATCCACCCAGCCCTGCCCTGGTGGAGCCGACCTGGCTTTGTTGGCTAAGGGGACAGCTGGCCAGTGTCTGGCAAGAACAATAAGGAAGAGAGATGGCAGAGGTAGATCAATTGGGTCAGGTAAGGTCTGGCCAGCAGGACTCCTTGCCAATTACTCAACTCTTCTCTTTCTTCCAATCCAAAAGACAAAACTCTCAGGGTCTTCATGACAGAATTCTTCCCCACTAGGTCCCTACCCTGGACTTCCCTCAGTGCAGCAGCAAAGTCTCAGCAAAGATCCCCAAAGGACTCTAGTTTTGGGATTGCATGACTTTTGTAGGGTTTGTGGAGGGGGCTTGCTGGCTAACTAGTCTAGTGCCCATGCTGTGCAGTGAGGAGCAAAGATAACAGAGCCAGGGAGAGTCCTGCCAAGCCCGGAGCCAGGCCGCTGGCGCAGGAGGGAGGCAGTGGCTGGGCAGAAGAAGAACCCTCCCGGTGGAGCCCCAAGAGGGGCCTGGGCAAGATGAAAGTGTGAAGTTGAAAGGGATTTCATCTTCCAGCAGAAAGCATTTAGCAAACATCTGAACGATCATTTGGAGGAGGGGGAGATATTATGCCAATTAAATCAAGACAATAGCATCTTGTTCCCCCTGCAGTGAACCCTGATAAAATTGCCTGTCCAGGGGAAGGAAAATATTTCATTATTGTACCTTTGAAAAAGGATAATCCTTTCTGTATTTCCTCTCTGGGGGAGGGTATCTTTTGTTCTTGTGCCTCTGACCCACAGCTACTCCCCAAGCTTAGTTTCGGGGTAGAAGAACTGTGGTGGCTTAAAAAAAGAAGTGTGATTATGTGACTGAGTTGTTAGACGAGGAAGGACTCATCTCAAGGGCTCTAATAAACAAATTAGGGCTAATGCCATGGGAATCTCAGTGGGGGAGTCTCCTTTTGGGCTGGTGTTGCTGTTAACACTGGGGACTCTCCTTCCTTCCTGGGGGTCCTGGGTGGGCCCAGCAGAGCTGAGGCCTGAGGGCAGGCATTCTGAGCTCAGTGGGTACACGACTCTGAAGAAGACTTTTTAGATTCCAGCGGCCACTGGCTACCTCTCTGATGACCTGATTCCAGGGCAGAAAGTACAACAGGGAGTTTTTACAGAACCACACAACTCTGAGAGGGAAGGAGCCATAAAGTTCAGCGAGCCCAGCATCGCCATGTTACAGCTGAGGGCACTGAGGCCGGGGCTGACGGAGTGACTTTCCCAAGGTGGAGTGCAGAGTCTACTGATGAGTCTTACAGTTCAAGGGCCTTGTCCCCAAAGGTCACATGCTCCAGGAACATAGGAGAGCAAAGGGACATAGGAGGGAAAATTGGAAACCCTGTCTAACAGTTCCTGACGGTGTTCTCGACATGGTCAGATTTTCAAGCGTCCTTTTATCAGTCTTAAAAGTTGTTTTCATTGTGAAGTGTCTCTCACTGAGAGACAAGTCATCTCAAGACCAAGTGAGGAGTGAATGCTTTTCAGTGTTCTGCTTCTCCACGGTGACCTTTTATTTTAGGTGAAATGCAAAAAGGCCTCTCCTTTTCTACGAAGGGAAAATGAGTAAGACTACGTTTTCCAGAATCCAGCCTTAGGATGGTTCTAACTCTGAAGGAGTAACAGTCAGGTGTCAGACCAGAAAACTGGTCTTCAGCTCACTGCAAGGGGGACTCCTTCTGGGAACAGACAGGGCATCTTTTGGGACACTCCCTAATTGACAGGGTGCTGGGAATGGTGGCTTTCCTGGGCAGCCTGATTACAGACATCTGTGACCATCCTCACAGTGGAGTAGCTATCCAGAAGTGTGACTACTTGGATGAGCAGTAAATTGAGGAAGTTTGAGTGTGCGTGCATGTGTGTGCATGCATGTGTGTGTGTGCGCGCGTGTGTGCGTGTGTGTGTGTGTGTGTGTGTGTGTGTGTGTGTGTAGTGTGGGCAATACAGGCCTTGTCCTCGACTAAATCCTTTGGGAAGGACATTTACTGGAAACAGTGGTGGGGTGGCTGAGGGAGCTTGCAGAATTACTAAGAGCAGAGAGCAAATTGCCGAACTCTGCAAGTAGGCAGGCCTACCCACCTCGGCCCTCTGCACTTCATGCCATGTCATGCCATGTCTTTGTGTGGGATTTGAAGCATATTTGACCTTTCCTGGGGCAATTATCTTTAAGCTTCTCTTGTGAAAAATCCTGCTAAACTCTTTTCATTTTTTTTAAGATGAAATGAACTCAGATCCCAGATTTACTCAGAGTTAATAGTCGTCTTGACATTTTTGACCTCAAGATTCTAGTAAAGGATAAAAGATAGAGAAATCTCCACAGCCTAACAACTCCCTGACCCCCCTTTCAGCTCTGCAATAGAAACAGAGCAGAGGGATCCAAGACAAGGCAGTGCGTATGTGCTGGCACAGCGGGACAGAAGGTACTCGTGCCAAGCAGCCTCCCCGTCCTTGCCAAGGCCTCCACATTCCTTTGTCAGCCTTCTCCAGAGTGGAAGAGAGCTGTGCAGAGCGTGGGGGCTTGTGGAGCGAGGGCAAACGGCAGCTGGAGAAGGCTTCCAGAGGTGACTTCTCCACCGCTGCGGCATTAACAGTGGCGGGCACCGAACTGCCCTGAATTTGGGACCATGTCATTGAACCCATTCCCGAGAGCCAGACGCAAGGCTCTAAGCGCCTTGCTGGAGGTGATCCCTCCTCCTGGCAGACTGAACCACTCTTGTTTTCTCAATCTCGCAGAATTTCAGTTCCTGTAAATTGGCAGGAAAAAAAGCTGTTTTAAAAGCTAACACATCAGTGCAGCGCCCTGCCATCCTCAGCATCTTAAAGCCTCCACCTTCTGGCCGGGACTGGCCAGCCTGAGGTGAAAGATCAGTCTTTTATTATTTGTCAAAGCTCTCAGCAACCCAGAAATAAACTTGGACACTGATGTTGATTTGAGACCTAAAGGATATCTTTCAAGTCTAATAAATGTGGTAAAAATAAACAGCGTCCTTTCATAAATTTAATGGAGCATAGCTCTGTGTTTATCCTGTGTCATGTACTTAGATTACCCCACTGGAAGAAGAAAACATTTGATTAATGCAGGGAGTCTATTTTGTAATCTGTAGTGGTTGGAAAATATGTTTCTACTTCCTGCCATGACCCCCAGCCCCACTTTATTTTTTGCTTCTCTAAGGAAGTTATTGATGGTGCACTTTATAATAATAAAAATGCAGCAATTTCTAGTGAGAAATTCAACAGATTCCTTAGCTGCAGCCACTCTTCATTTTGGTAGTTAGTTAAAAAAAAGACTCCATGTTTTTTCTCTTTTTTTTTTTTAAAGGAAAGGTGCCGGTATGATTGAAGGCAAGTAGTCAGGCAGGCAGGAAGAGAGAGGAGGAAGAAGCACTTCATTTTTATTTAGTTGTACATCTTGGTTGTTCTCCACGGCCCTGGATTCAAACCCAGGTCCTTCGGATGTACATGGACTGCTCTTAGGTTGAAGGCAGTTGACAAAACCACTACTCCACCAGGACACACCTCCACATTCTTGTTCTTCTGCCTTGTGACTGAAAAGTTTTTGAGTGGTGATGACACCTGAGAATAATAACAGTAACAACAAATATATCTAGTACTTACTACGGTACTGAACAAAGCACGGTCTAGAAACTGACCACAAAATTCTGTGAGATGGGAGCTAATTATTATTCCCTTGTACTGATGGGACTATAAGGTTTTGAGGTTAGGTGCCTTGCTCAAGGTCACATAGTAAATGGTAGGTGATGGGAGTCAAAGCATGGAGACCAATGACACAAGCAATTCCGTCTGACTCCCATTCTCACTTGAATGACTCAGTTCTGCATAAGACTAAGGCACTGAATGAAGGGCTCCCATCTTATTCATTCATCTATCAAGTTCAAATATGATTAGGGAATTTGCTGGATGCCAGGCATTGTTCAACGCACTGAAGATATAGGGTCAAAGCAAACAAAACTCTTGTCCCCGTGGAGCTTACATTGTTGTGAGGCCCAGTGTTGGCATATGACATGGAGAAAAAGAAATCAGGAAATGAATATATAGCCTGAAAGCAGGGCTTGCAATTTTAAATAAAATAGGAAACATTTTGTTAAGAAGGAAAGATTCCAAGAAAGAGCTAGAGGAGGCAAGAGGGAGCAATGTGGATATCCGAGGAGAGAAACATCCAGGCAGAAGGAATGTGCAAATGTCCTGAGGTAGGGCAGTGTTTGGCAAGTTGGAGGAACCACAATGAGATGAGTATGGCTACAGAACTATTGATCAAGGGCAAGAACAATAGATGACATGAGTAGTAGTATAGAGTCAGTTCGTAAAGGAACTTCAGTTTCTATCCAGTGCGAGATGGAAAAATTACTGGAGGGTATTGGGTAGAGAAATGACAAGCTTTGACTTAAAATTTTAAAAGGATTCCATCTGCAGCTGTGTAGAAAGAAGCACGAGAGAAGCAGGGTAAAAGTGGGGACCCAGTGTAGGTATTTTTGCAGGAAATCAGGTAACAGATGGTGATGACTTGGACCAGAGCAGTAAGGAGAGAAAAGGCGATTTATAACATCTGAAAAATAGGCTTTTGGGAATAACTTTTACTCCATGTTGTCAACTCATTGACAAGCAGGAGCTAGTGAAAGGGGCTTCCAAGAGTATACTTGGTGGCTGCAAATTGGCAGGAGGTTATCCTGTGTGATAGGAAATTCTACAAAGATAAGATCTTTTTCCTGTCTTTTTTTGCTTCTTGAGAATATCTAGTCTAACTGAGCCCGAAGGAGGAACTTTAGTCACAAACTATCATCTCACAGGAACCTACAACTGTGCCAGAATGGGGACTGCTTAGTTAGTGGATTATAGAGGTGAATAGTCTGAGGGTGAGGGTGGGTTCTAAGATATGCAAAACCCGAATGTAATGGAGATATGCTTATCAGACTAGACTCTTGCAGGTTCCTAGAGGAAGTGAGACATAAAGAATGAGGGAAGATTTAGGGGTAGCTGGAGTGGGGCAGTAGGATCTTTATCTATGTTGGGAGGCCTAACCCAGAAGCCATTGAATACATTAAAAACCAAAGATGAATACTCTAAAAACCAAAGATGAATACTCTAAAAACCAAAGACGAATACTCTAAAAATCAGGGTGTGCGAGAGGGTAAGGAAGGGACTCATTTCCATGGATCAAGGTAGTTTAAGGATTGGGAAACTAAATCCTGATAGAATTTCCAGGAAATGCTCTTCTTTGACCCCCACCCCCTACCCTTACCTACTAGACTGAACTGTGACTGATTTTAAAGTTGAATTTCTTTGGCGGCATTGGGAGAAATTCCGGACACTAACTGAGTTAACTGCAAAATTCTGGGGCTGTCCCAAGATTGAAAAAGCCTGAGGAAATCAGTGATCAATGTATAATGATAACAATAACTTTACAGAATCCTTGCTGAAAGCTGGGCTCTTTGGCAGGCAATTGAAGTGCATTTTCTTATTTAATTCTCACACAACCTAAGGATCCAAGTCCTATGATTATCCATATTTTGTAAATTATAAAGTGGGGAATTAGAGAATCAGGTAGTTGACCTAATAGCTTCACGTCACTTAGAGGCAGATCAGAGAAGCTAACCTTCATCAAGTTGACCCTAAAACCTGTCCTCTCACATGGAGCTCAGGCAGGAGACAGACAAAAGGGGACACTGAAAGCTTTCTGTGAGATGAGGTCTTCTTTCCTTTATATTCTCAGAACTGGGCCACAGAAGGCGGAAAGCTAGTTAACCTTGATTTCAAATCAAGTGGTTAGTTTTCTCAACATTTGACTCAGAAAGAAACACCTTCCTTCTTTCTTCTTAAAGTAATTTAATTTTCACATTACACTTTATGGGATATCCTCTATTTACCTAATGCTTTCCTGTTCAGTCCTTTCAGACTATGAATTGCGTATATTTTATATACACAAAGGTGACTTTTCCTTCCTTGAATGACCAACGCTTATCAGCATGAGTAACTGATACTGAGCTCATAAATATGTCACTCTGAGTTCAGTCTCAGCCCTTTTCTTTTCCAAGAGTAATTCTCAGATGACGGTGTTTCTCCCTTTTCCTTTCCTAGCCCCTTGAAGTCTACACTTGTGCCCCAGAAGTTCCCTTGGAGTGTATTTCGGTTTTACTCCCCCTTGGAAAATGTAAAATGAGTGACCAGTGCTCACACACCGAAGTCATTTCAGCAGGAGCCTGCAGACAATATAAAACAAGACCCGTGGAGCCAGCGCCTTCCCATTCCAATTAAATATTTCCTGTAAGTCTGTGCCAATTGTGCATCTTGTAGAACTTTGAAAGCAGAAGTTTGAACTCACAAGGACCCCGTTGCCTTAAAAACCTGTTTCCTGTTTGACAAGACTTTACTAGTAGGAGAAAAGTAGCACATTCAGCAACAAAAGTCATTGTTAGTGGTTCAGATGTGCAAAGGTGGTGGTTTCCTCTCCTGAGTGCCCACCAGCACAGCCTCGCTGAGTTGCAGATTTCACTCTTCCAGATAAATCTCTCTGAACATTATAACCCCATCCAAAGAGTCCTCATAACACTTCCAAGATTATAGGAATTATTCGCTTATTTCCCCATCTGTGGATCCTACCTTGCGCTCTCTTGTCAAGTTTGGAAAGTTCTTCAAGACAATCCTGTAGATGTGATTATCACCACTATAGACAAGGAAACTGAGGCCCAGGGTTCATATGTTTTTAAGATTTGTAGAAAGCATTTAAAATTGCCAGGGACTCAGTATTCAAGGATCTACTCTGCCTCTTGGGTTGTGATTTTACACAAATTACTGAAATGCTGTCTGTCTCAGTTTTCTAACCTATAAGGTGGGGTAAATACCAGCAGGAGTTTGACATCCCAGATTTGAAATACCTTTACATTTGTAATAACAAAGATACTTAATGGTCATAAAGTAGTATTATTATCAGAGTAGCATTATCATTATTATTTTTTTAAAGGAAAGGTACAGAGGGGAATGAGGTGAACAGAGGCAGGTGGGCAGGAAAGGAGAGGAGGAGGATGCATTTTATTTAACTCTTTATTTTGGTTATTTCTTTGGGTCCCAGGGCATGACTGAGATCCTTGGCATGTGTGTGGACTACACCAGCTAGAGACTGTGGACTTACCCACTAAACCACCAGGGCATGCCTCATTATTTTTTTAAAGCATTCGGACTGAAACTTAAAGTATTTCATGATCTGAGCCTAAACTACCATACCAGTCTATTGACATTTTTTCCAGCCGCCATTCCCTCCTGCCACTCCCTACTACCTGGGGCACACAGTCCTCCCTAAGATGGTCCTACTAATTTAATGAGGCCTTCCCAGCACCACTGGGGATCAGACTGGTACAATACAGTGTTAGTATCAGAATCAGAAAGGTCCACATTAGAAGCTTCACATATGATCAATGTGATTTAAGCAAGTTACTTATCCTCTCTGAGTCTCCATATTAATCTCTGAGATGAGCTAACACACTTTCACCTCACAATTTTATAGGGACTAAATGAGATAACCCATGTAAAACATGGGACCTGAGGTAAACAGAATACATGAGTCCCTGCATCCCATATCCTTGGATAAAATTCCTCTTTCTCCCTGGAACTGTGAATGTACATTGTTACTACCTCCCTTAAAACATTCACCAAATTCTAGCTTGTGTTCCTTGTGCATGTTTCTAAGGCCTGAATGAAACTGTGACCTCTTTGAGAAACAGGAGAATGCTGATTTATTTTTGTATCCACCACTGTCCTTGCCTTGTAGCATGTTCTCAATGTTACTGATAGAACTCCAGGAATGTTATCAACTGGCTCTCCCAGACCTGCTTGCCTTGTGGGGTGGGTCAGTGACTAATGCGCATGCTAACTTGTAGAGTATAGGAAGCTGATTCTTAACAGGGCTAAGTGAGTCAGAAATGAGGCCCAACATTTCAGAACTCATTCCGTAGCTCTGCCTGTAAACTGTCTTCATGGACCAAGTCAGCTTTGTACAAATTTAATGAAGTGAATTTTCTGCATGACCATGTGAGTATAACTTGATAAAGTAAGATCCAAGCATTCATTTAACAAACATAATCTTAATACTTTTAATGAATAGGTAGTCCATTCTACTCATACTTAGTCAACTCATGAACATCTTGACAAATGGAATAGGTTTTGTTTTTTTTTTCCACTATGCAGGACAATAATGCATAGATAGTACTTGTGGAATCTTGTGCTAGGCTAGGTATTCATTATTGAAGACTGAGCTGGTAGTTAAGATTACAATGTAGTAGCAGAGACAAGATAGGTAAACAGATCATTAAACACAAAATGAGGGACAAACACTACATTATAAAGTGAGGGCATAGAAGGGAGAATAATTAACATTGAGAATGATAAATTATTAGGAAAAGAGATGAAATTTGAACATTGTGAGTTTAGAGGACAGATAAAGGAGAAACAATAATTCTAGGAATAGGAAACAGTGATTTCAAGATTAAAGAGGAAAGAAGGGAGTCTATTGTGCTGTGGTGGAAAGAGATATTGAAACAGGCTTGGACAGGATTACGCCATGCCCAAGAGCTTGGTCTTTTTAATGTGAGCAATGGGGAGCCATTGTGGGATGAGCACGAGGGCTTTCTGATCACTTTGGTGGTCTTGGGATGAGAGGAGACATTGAAGATGCTCTGAACACATCAACTATATGTTATATTAACATTAAAAAGCTATTCTAATGAAACAACCAATGAATTATGATTATTTCCATTGGGTATCAGCAAAGTAAATCTTCTTCCATTTCAATGCTTATTTCTCCTTTGGATAAAATTGAGAGGAAAGTTTATCCAAAACACTTTCTTATGGGGGCAAAGAAGTTTCACCATATGGAATGTTTTGACCCGGATCCAGAATGTTTGCAGAGTAGGATAATTATTAATCTTCTTAATGGCTATATTTCTTTCATTAATAGTAAATACAGTGTATTTGAAGTGTAATGAATTGAGTAACATCTCTTGGGATAATTTCCAAGGCATTCTACCCCCAGCACCTGGCCCTCTGCTGCCACAGTGTTTTGTAGTATTCAGTCATCCTGGTCCAGCCTCGTTTGCCTTCAACAAATGAAGTCTTCAAGCAAATCCTACACATGCAGAACATGTATTCTGTGTATATGGAATATATACACACACACACACACACACACACACACACACACACATATGCATATATGTATATTTAAATGGGAATGGGGAAGATGAAGAAAGGCATGGGGAAAAGATCATCCAGAAACTTTCACTGAGACCAAAATTTCCAAGACCTCCACTCTGTTGGCCAGCCCACCTTCTGTGCAGGCCAAGTCTTGGGCCACAGAGGCCTTCAGTGCCCATAGTCTGGGTAGCTTTTAACTGGGCCATACGGTGGGTCCAGTGCTCACGCCCCTCTTGTTCCCCTGTAGTGGCCGCATATGACCTACCCTGCATGGGGGAGGGAGGTGGGGCAGAGGGAGGAGGAGAAATGCCCTTGAACAACTTTTTTCTTTTTTTTAAAAAATAACACCTGACTACT
Organism: Solenodon paradoxus; assembly: GCA_004363575.1. Classification (NCBI taxonomy): domain Eukaryota; kingdom Metazoa; phylum Chordata; class Mammalia; order Eulipotyphla; family Solenodontidae; genus Solenodon; species Solenodon paradoxus. The sequence continues at coordinate 111,820 of RJWH01000294.1, forward strand.
CCCATGTGAAATGTCTTTAATGAAGTGGGTTTGCCAACAGATGGTGCTGCTGGGATTGGTCCCACAAACAACTCCTTGCCCCTTGGCAGGACTGGCTCCTCCCAGCTTTCCATGCCAGGTTTTTAATTTTCCTTCTATTTTCAAGCACTTGTGCCCTGTTGCAGTAGCCTATGAGGGAGGTCAGGCTATTGTCTGCATTAGGGCAGATGCTCCCTGGGATTGCGACTTACCTAGATCACATGGTTAGTCTCTCTCTTCCTGCATGACTCACCTCCAAACCCCACCTTTCCCATGTGTGACCTGAACAGACATTTATAAGATTCTAAAGGCTTCTTTTGAGGAGCTCAGACATTGGTTCTAGAAGAATGGAGCTTCCACAACCTTGGAATTCTGCCCTCTGGCCTGGTATGGGGAACTTGCCCATGTTACGGTAGTAGATGAGTCTGATGAAGGCCCGGTGATGTCTTCACATGGTGAAGAAGGCTTTTGGTGTGACTGACCACTGGGCTGGACGTTGGCCCAAGTGTAGTTCCTGTGGAAGTGGTGAGTCACAGTCCTGGTGACTTGCCTGCTCCTCTCTACATCTGTCTCTATGTCTGTAGGCAACTCAATTCTTCCTGAAGTAGAGAGAAAGGCCCCAGGGTGCTGGGGCACAAACAGCTTGGACTCTGCCTCATTAATTTATCTCAACCTACTTTGCTTTTCATCAACCACCCATCCCAATCACTCAGAGAAGAGAGGAAGGAAAGAGGAGAAAGTATAAACATGTCAGCGCACCAGGCTCTGGGGTCCTCAGGTAAGTACAGAGAAAGTTCAAACAAGCAATAAGAAGGGAGCCTGAACCTGTTCTGTGTATTGGGTGGAGGGAGCTGGTGAGAGGAGCATGAATGTTACTGTTGGCAGACAGAAGTGGGAATCCTGGATTTTCTACCACCGAACATTGTGGTTTGGGTAAATTATTTAAGCTCTCTGAGCTTCAGTTTCCAATCTGTAAAGTGAGAGGTGCAGTAGAAATGTCCTTGAACAGCTTTTGACCATTCTTCAGAGATGTGTAATAAAAATGAAATGCAATTGTGGATATAAAGCAAGAGGTATGTTCCTTCTATCTCTGGTCCTGGCTTTAAGTCAGCCAGCTCCTTCAGGAACCAGAACATAACAGACTGGGGAGGTTCCATCACCCCTGGTCTGCACCAGAGCTTTAGAAGGTAGAAAGGACTTTATGGTCGTCTGGTAAACACCCTGCTCAGTAAGCACAGAAGGTAGCTATGAAGATGATCCTGAGCGAAAGAGTTACCAAAGATGCAGCGAGGAGGGTGGAGTGGATCCAGCATCAGGCAACAGAGAACCATTTGTGTGATGGTGACATCCTTGCTGATGCCTATCTGTTTATCACCCTCTCTAGGATAGCACTTCAGAAGCATTACTCTAGTCCTCGTTCAGACTTTTCCCATTCCTCAGAGTCCTTTTCATGAAACGCAGTAGGTTGTTTTGGATGGCATTTCTTAAGTTTTTAAACATCTAAAAAGTTTTTAAATATCTAGATGTAGTTAAATGGCAGAACTGAATGTGCATATAAATTAAACTTTTTTTTAGTTAGAAAGGTCCAATTGACTGAATAAGAAAAAGATGCCATATTGCATTAAATACTCCATCTAATTTTTTTGGAAGGCACATTTGTTCAAGAGCAAATCCTTAGTGACAACTTGTTTTCTATTTTTTAAATAAAAATATTGAAATTATAAGCCAAGGGGCTATAAAAATTAGCTTTTAAGTTAGGGAAAAAATAATCATCATGCTCTGATTATTCTTAACAAACACATTTAACATATGGCACAAGAAAGTTGTGGTAGGAAAGCTGGGTGACAAAGTGAAAAATTTTCACCCTGACAGTTTAAATTTGGAAGATAGGTTAATGTGAAACATTTCAATGACCTGGACTTTGAGAAAGGGTAATTCTGAAGATGTTACTAAGCTTTTATCTATATATTAAAGATTGATTTGTTTTACTATTACCATCTAGCTTTCTGTGAATTATTCTGGCACCACTTCCAGTTAACTCCACTGTTCTGTGAAATTTCAAGCAGGAATCTTGTTCTGATTACCAAGTACCTGTCCCCACCTTAGGATGCTTTCCAGGGTTCTCACCCAACATTCCTTTGGCTATTGCCTGACTTGGCTGTTCATTCTTTCCTTGTGCAGGCTTGTCTATTAGGATCTTACCTTCCCCTGGCTTACCTGCACACAGGGAGTAGGTACCACGGCTCCATCCAGCAACCCAAAGTGCAGCCTTTGTGAAATAGACAGGCAGGCCCCCACACTGAAAACAGTTTCTCCCTCACAGGTGTCACTCAGAGAGCCCTTACTAGAAGCATCAAGGGGGGTCTTCATCCAGGGAGGTGGAAAGGGGGAACTTCTCATCGTTAGGGGAGTGGCAGGAAGGAACAATAGTACAGGGGGTACTTACTCTTATTGAGTGACTTCATGGCCAGCACTTACCATCTGCACTTGAAAATTTTCCACCTGGGAATTTCTCATTAACCGGAAAACAGAAATAAACTTCTGAGTCCAAAGCTGTTTCTCTGCGCAGAATCCACACCTCCAAGGCAATAGGAACAGTAAAGTCACATTGACCCTACAGAGCAGGGATAGACTCTCCCAGGAGTGACCACAGATTGTGGATAAGGGTGGTCCTGTGGCGGGGGCGAAATACTGCTACAACACCCAGATCAAGTAACTTTTTCTAAGACTACATTTCACAATAAGTCACAGCTTGGTTTCCTTATTCTGTTATTTTTATGAAGATCTCTTGGCACGTTAAAAAAGGTATGTGTGAAGTATAAAAACAAAACAAAACAAAAAGCGAGCAGATAAAAAAGCCAAACAATAATGAGCCTACAAGAATAAGCTAGAGGAAGAAAGTAAGGAGCTTATATCTTTTGAGAACTTACTATTAGCTCTTACTATGCGCCAAGCACTTACATAAATCTCATCTCCATTTTACGGAAGAGGGACCCAGGACTCAGAAAGTTTATGTAATTTACACAAAGATGGTAAACTGTAGAGCAGGATTTGAACCAAGTCAGTCCAACTCTGACACTATGCGCCACCATGTCAGCAGAATGCAACAAAACTCAGGGGTTACATGAGGCACATGTGGAGACCTGGGGACACGGGCATTTCTCTGACCCTCAATGCAGTTAGATGGGGTACTCGAACTGTCTCCAAGACATCAAAGTAGCATCTTTGTTGGTTCTTCATAAATGTTGACTGAATACATCGTATATATCTGAAATCGATAATAGATGCAATAATTGAGAGGTAAATGGCTCAGGCAGGGAAAGAAAATAATATAATGTGACTGTACCAATTTGTCCATTCATGTAGACTTTAGCCATAGATTAGCTGTCAGCTTCAACATTATTTGGTAATATTAAAAATATATCTTTGCAAAAGTAGTTTGGGCATTTTTAAAAACAAACAAGGTTGACTCCTTTGCTTGGCTTCTAAATACATTATGGATTGATATTATAAATCAAATCCATTTCTCTGTAGGTGTCTCTTTTGACTCCTTAGGTGTCCTTTACCACTGAGGATTAAAAGGTCCCCAGCCTGTGTTAATCCGATGTTTAGCATTATAGGTACGCAGGCCCCTTGCTTCATGAATGTATCCCGTCTGAGGGGCATGGGTGCTCTGCAGGGAACATTTCCTACTATGCTACAGCTTACTTTGTCGAAACTGCTGCCACACTTATTTTATCCAGAGTTATCTGAAACATTTGTGCCTCCTTGATTTATGTGAGTGAATGAAAGAAAACCATTAATATATCTAAACAATAAAGATAGCAGGTGAGATAACCAAGCCCAGGAGTGAGGCGGCAGACTCCTGACACTTCCCGCCTGCCGTGTACACACTGAAGGGGGTCCTGTGCTTGAGGGTGATGAGCAGCCCCGCTCTCAGGTCATCAGTCTAGAGTGTTCTGGGGGCCCAGCCTGACTGGGAAATCCGATTCCCCCAGAACTGCGTCAGGACGGGTGCGGCCATGTGGGTGCGTTGGCTCCTTCTCCTGAAGAGGTAATTGGTGTCTGGGGCGGTGTAGCTAGACTTTGGTCATTAAAGTGAGGGGAAAAAACCAGAAGTTGTGTGTGTGTGTGTGTGTGAAACGGAATGCCAAAGAAAATGGGTCAAATTCTGAGGTTTCTCTTCCTGCCTTTGAATTCCTACTCACGAGGCAACCTGGACAGGGAAACTTATGGGGGTTCAACAAACAGGTTCTCGGTAAAAGATCTACAACCTAAATACACAGAATCACCCCCAGATGATCAGTCCCTTGGCCAAGGACCTTGGGGCAAGAAGCACATCCCTGTTACTCCCTCATATCTTTCGTGTTGTTCTCTAGAGACATTTTCCTGCCTTTCGGCCCAGAGTTCACTTGCAACAGCGTTCACCTGTACACATATTCATGGGAAGGAGGAAAGCGGGTGTCCAGCACCCCGCCAGGACAGCTGCTTCTCTAACATACGGGTTCTGGGCCTGGGAGTGAGATTCCAGATAGCACCTCTGAATATACTCAAAACATAAGGCCCACTTAATGGTGTTCATGAAGAATCTTTAAAAGCCTTGTTAATCAATGGAACAATTCTTATTTGGTAGGTATAGACCAGTGGTTCTCAACTCTGGCTGCCTGTTAGAATAATCTGGAAAGCTCAAAGTATCAGGGATTTATAGTTCTTGTGAGTTGAAAATAGAGGAGAGGGTAATTCAACAGACTGTGAATCCAATCTTTTAATTTTATTGGAGTACATACAAATAAATATGCATCTCATCTCATCTGCTTCCCCTATCTGCCCCCCATGGAGCAGGGGACATGAAGAAATTAGAAAGCAGAGCATGACACTGCCTGCTGGATGGCACAAAAGTCCATATGAGAATCTGCCGAGTCAGGAGCAGCCCTTCCCTCAGCTCGAGTTCTTCCCACAGGGTCCAGGTCACTAGTATGTCTTATCCACCCCATCTCTCAGTCCATGCACTGCTTCCAGTCTCTTCCTGGTACAGAAGGTCAAAAGCAGGAGAGCAGTTCCTTTCTCTTATATAAGGCATCTTCCTGTCAGAAGTGTGTTTGCCTCAGTATCAGTCTGAGTCCAGCGACAAAATAAAAAATGGAGCCCTGGAGTTTTCCAGAGAAGGATTTCTCTTGGCGATGAAGATGACAGCATTCTAGCTGAGAAGCAATCTTCAGCCCAAATATTGACAAGGCTTGATCTTGTCATAATTACAGAGATATCATAAAAACAAAACAAATGAAAACAAAAGTAAAACAAACTTGAGAGTGGACTTTAGTAAGGAAGATAAGAGTTGCAAAGGTCACTACAGTCACTATAGGGATGGATGATGAATGGAGAATCAGAAGATGGAGAGCTGGGGACTTACCCTTCTGATGACTGATTTTTAAGTGTGTTTGGTTTATGTTTCTGTGGCGAAAGACATAAGGAAAAAAAAGGAAGGGACAATTAGGTTTTGAGAAAGCTAGATTTCAAGCAATTACTTTTTTGTTACAGGTCCTTTCTTTTACAGGTTAGTGCATGAAAGAAGACAGGGAAATTGAAACTCCAAGTCTCTGGTTTTCTGAATGGACTAGTTTTAGCAGAATTTTAGCTGTGAGGAAGGCAAAGCAGAGAGAATATATGGGGAACCTTTTTCACATGGGTTTGGGACTCCAGTGTGACTTTTTTTTTTCTTTTTCCAAAACATATCTGTTGTCATCCTTCTAAGTGGCTAATATGACAGATATCCTGGTGGTAATGTTGCAAAGGAAAACCTGACACAAACTGCTTAGCTTAATTGCTGCTGGTACTCATGGTATTCATAACCTGTCCTCTAGGGCTGGTCAAACCCAAATATTGACAAGGTTTGATCTTGTCATAATTACAGAGATATTATAAAAACAAAACAAATAAAAACAAAAGTAAAACAAACTTGAGAGTGGACTTTAGTAAGGAAGATAAGAGTTGCAAAGGCACTATAGTCATAAGAATTTACAGCTTCTGAAGTCTGTGCTGGTGCTTTGTGGATATTTAGGTAAGAAGGAAGGTTTTGGTCAGGCTAGAGAGGAGACCAGAGGAAAGCGGTGAGGGGTGAGGCCCTTGTTGCTCTGGAAACACCAGAGGGGACTGTGATTCCCACCTCCTCTGGTGGGGAGAGCTGAGACAAGATGCAAGTGCAAATGCAGGTTGTGTATCCCTGAGACACCTGTACAACACTCCAGGGAAGGTGTGCATCCTGTTTACTGGGTTGGGGAGCATCCAAAAGTGTGCTGGGGATGTGGGAGACCCCCTTGGAGGTGCCTAGTACCCTGCATCCTTCTCAAGCAGAGAAAGCATCTCTAAGCATCATCCTAAGTTGTCTCGTTCTCTGTTTTATAGTAGGAATCTCTGTGGATCTAGACAGTTGGGAATAATAAATAAGGAAGTCCCCCTGAGTTTTTAGTCTCTTAGTAGTAGTTTCTAAACCTCCTTCATGTCATATTAAAAAAAGTTTTTTCCAGCTCAAGGGTATGTTTCTAGAGTTATAATGTAGGAAAAGAATTGTGTCTCCATAAAACAACTCCTTTGAAAAGATGAAATAAAAATACCCTACAGGAACGACAAAGGAAGGAAGCTGTGCCTTCTGTCTAAGCACAAATGGTGATATTAGCCTTATTAAAAATCACTTCTAATGGAAGAGGGTGGGTCACCACACATCCAAATAGTTTTCATTTCGACTGGTTTCCTCCTCAATGATCGGACCTTCTACTCTATTTCAGGAAATAAAACTGAAAGTAGATGTTCTATGTAAATTCTTTTAAACTCACAGTTCTGTGTTCAGCTGAGAGCTCTAATGTGTGACGACAGTAGGCTCTTTCAGGGTCCTGACAGGGTCTCACCCACCAATCTGCACCTCTGTCTACCTTTTGATATAGGAGCTTCTGTCCCAAGATGAAAACAGTAACTCATGAATTTGCTGAAGCATCCAAATGTCACATCAGGCGAGAGGTGACCCAGTGTGAAACTGTCCTATAAGGAATTGGAGGCAGGAGTACACCATGCCCCTCTCGCAGGTATGGCTTTGCCCTCCAACCTGTCTCCCATTCACAGTGCTATCTCTGGAGGACACTCTGGTGGAATTCTTAAAATTCCTCTTTTATATCTTGTCTCCTAATAATAAGAATAGAAACGCCTTCATTTCAAATGATAAAGTCAAATGTTTCTGAAAAGTTTTTTCCTTCTCTTTTACTTATGGCCATTAACATTTTGAGACTTAATCATTAGAGTTAGTAGAATTACTTTTAAATATAAATTTTATTATTTGATAATGGGATAAAAATTCAGGAAAGTATTAGGAAGTGAAAATAAGAAGGGATGTGTGCGCTGGTGATGTTCACATACACCCCATGGGCCTGAGCTTATGTCTCACGGCTGATGGAAACAACCAGCATGAACAACTAACTAAATAAAGTGCTTCTTCCTCCTTTCTTCCTGTCTGCCTGCCTAATCACCTTCATTCTTGCTAGCACCTTTCCTTTAAAAAAAAATTAATAAGGGAAATGTTATATATAGTTCCACCAAACAAAACATCAAAAATGACATTTTGAGGTTATTTATGTTGTCCTCTTCCACATGATGATTCTTATTTATTTTTAAAGGAAAACTGCAGGCAAGAATGAAGTCAAGTAGGCAAGCAGGGAAGAAGAGACAGAAGAAAGAAGCATTTTGTTTTATTTTTATTTAGTTGTTCATCTTAGATACATACCATCAGAGATGTGCACCACTGCAAAAGATGCATATAAGAATGTTCGTTGTAGCACCATTTATACTAGCCCCAAATTAGAAATGACAAAATGTCTATTCAATAGACAGTAAATAGATAAATATGTTATATTTATACAAGAGAATACTCCAGAGCAAAAGCACTACTGCTAAATGCAGCTATATGGATAATTTCACAAATGAAATTGAACAAAAGATAACATGAAGAAGTACATGTTGTACGGTGTTCCACTGACATACTTCAAAATTAGGCAAAACTTATTCATGTGATGAAAGTTAGGATAATGACTACCTTTTGCAGAGTAGTGACAAAGAAGTCTTTGGAGGTGCTAGAAAGTGTGATTTCTTGATCTGGGAGGTGTATGTATGTTCGTGCTCACTTAGAGAACATTTATAGAGCAATTACCCCTTGGCTTTATACTCTGTTGGATATACGAGTGTCAACAAAAGTCCATTTCAAAAAACGTCATTTAACAAAGAAAAAGACATGGTTTTCAAAATGTTTGTGAAGAGTTCGATTTTCTTATTCATGAGAGGAAAAAAGCAACATTTCAAAATTGCTGTATTATCTTTTATATAAACAAGTGAAACAAAGCTAACATTAAGTATTATAAGTAAAACTAATATTGTAAACCTTATAAAATATTGTATACAATTTATTTCACTTGACATAAAAAGATGTTTTACATTACTAAAGATTCATCATAAATATTATTTCTGATATCTATTTTAGGATCAAAATTTGCTAAGCCTTTTCTCCTGCAAGACTGGGTAATTTTAAATTTAGGGATATTATTCAAAATGCAAAGAATATTGTGATGCATTTTTTTCTATGGCTCAAATTATTTGCAGATGTGGAATTACTGGATTAGAAAGCATAAATATTTTTAACTCTTAATGTGTATTATCATATTGTTCTTTTAAAGGGCTTCCACCAGCAATGATGATTGCTAAAATTTCTTGATGCTATTTTATTCTCTTTGTTTAATCTTTGCTAATCTGATTTGTGAAAAATACTATCTCATTGTGAAGACCATTTATTCCAAAAGTTTTATGTTTGCGAAAAACGTCTATTTTGCATTTATCTGCAAAGTAGATCTACTAGCCACAAAAGATTGTTAGTCAATAATGTCATCCAGTTTTGAAAATGTTTAATTAGTCAGGCATTTGAAAAGTCAGTTCAAATCTTTTTGTTTCCCTTGTGACTTAGAAATAAAAATTTTTAAATAGTATTTCTATTCTTAAAAGATAAAAAAATTCTTTTTTTAAAAATAACTAAGTGTTATGTAAACAGGAATGAAGGCAGGCAGGCAGCAGGCAGGAAGGAAAAGAGAAGGAGAAGCATTTGCATTAATCTAGTTGTTCATTTTAGTTGTTTCTCCCGATGGTGGCCCCTGAGCCCTTGTCTTTGAGCTGTATGTGGACCGCTCTCTAGGCATGGGTTTAACTCTTGAGCCACCAGGACCTGCCTAGATAAAAATTCCTTTAAAGAAACATAACCACAATACCATAATCACACCTAGAGATGACAATTATTTAATTATATTAAATATCCAGGTAACACATTTTCCCAATTATCTTATGAATGTGTGGTTTTGAAAATTCAGATCTAAATATGTCCATACATTATGATTGGTTGATGCATTTCATTTGTATTTTTTAATCTATAGCTTTCTGTGTAATTCTTATCCCACGCTAGACTTACTATTTTGGATGACGTAGAGGAGAGTTGTTGTGAGCCTCGTCAAGTCCCTGCAGCTGCATTGTAGTAACCGTATCCCTTGCATCATCTTCCCTAAAGCAGAGAATTCTGATGAAAAACAACAACGACAAACATTGTTTTCTCTTTAAATTAGTAGGTAGTACTTCTTAATCTCCAAAATATATGGAGTTCATACACTTCAACAATGAAAAAGCAAACACCCACTCCAAAAACGGGCCAAAGAATTGAATAGACACTTAATGAAGACATGCAGATGGTTTATAGATACACAATAGATCACTCACCATCAGAGAAATGCAAAGAAAACGCACAATGAGATACCACCTCACACAACTGAGGATCACCTATATCAGAAAGACTAGAAACAACAAGGGTTAGAAAGGATGTGGAGAAAAGGGAACTGTTGGTGGGAATGTAATTAGTTCAACCTCTCTGGAAAACTATATAAATATTTCTAAAAAAAAAAAAAAAGATTGATCTACCATTTGATCCAGCAATCCCTCTTCTAGGGATTTACCCAGAGAGTAAAAAAATCTCTAAAGGGCCAAAATATCTGCACCCCTATATTCATAGCAGCACAGCTCATTATAGTCAAGACACAGAAATAACCTAAATGCCCCTCAACAGACGACTGGATAAAAAAGCTGTGGTGTATATACTCAGTGGAATTCTATGTAGCTACCAAAAAAACAGAAATTGTGCCCTTTGCAACAATGGATGGAAATGGAGAGGATCATGTTTAGTGGAATAAGTCAGAAAGAAAAAGAGAAAGAATTTCAGGATAGTTTCAGTCATATGCGCAATACAATGAAACAAACAAGTGAATAGACAAACTCCAACAAAATTCACAGGCCACTAGTCAGTGGCTACCACGGCAGTGGGAGGGGAGCCAGAAGAAAGGGAACTAGAGCTCTGTGGGGGTATGGTGTGAAATACTCATAGGCTGCGATGCAATTTCCATATCCTAAAAGAAATACAGCATTGTAAATAAAAGAAATAATAAAATTATTATTAAAAAAAATAAAAGTAAGCTTGTCTGTTCTCCCCTAAATAAATAATAAGCAAATAAATTGATAGTTAACTCTTGAGACATGATAAAATTCAGATTTTTTTTTAAAGGAATGATGCTGGCAGGAATGAAGTTGAGAAGGCAGGCAGGAAGGGAGAGGAAGAAGCATTTCATTCATTTTTATTAGTTGTTCATTTTTTGTTGCTCCCCAGGTCACAAATGTGGGTCTTCGAGATGCACGGGAACTGTGCCGGGTGGATTTGCCCACCAGGCCACTGGGGCATGCCCAGATTTTTGAAAATTAAGATTACTCCTTATTTTTAAACCTATACAATTATTTTTTGGCTTTAAAACAGTTTCATATTTTAGTGCCAGTTTTTAATCTTTCAGATGACTAGCAAAACATACAATGTAAGAGTAATTAAGGCCATTTTGTAAGTTGGGAGTTAAGGAATAGAAAAATCCACGATTTACTAAGGACACAGAGGAAATGTCAGAGCTGAGCGGGGATTGAATTATCTCCTTTTCAACCCACTACTGACATTTCCCAGGCATTCTTTTGCCTAGAGTCTTTGGGGGTAACACTAGTGGAATGATCCCCAAATCTTGCTTACAGTATTTGATAGTCATGTTCCCTTTAGGACAGTATTACCATTTAAAGAAAAGGAATAAAATATGAGATTTTTCAAGGGAACATGAAAGCCACCCTTTCAGGAAGTTAAATCTTCCCTGTGATTTAACGCGATTTTAGAATTCAAGTTACTCATTCCACTGTAAATTAAATTACTTAGGAAAAAACACTTTTAACATAACACGTGAAGAGCACAGATGCTTGAATCAGAGACCAGCTTCAAAGTCTGGTTCTACCACTTATTAGCTTTTCTAGTCTCAGTTTTCTTATATGTAGTACGGAAATGACACTCACAAGGAAGGAAATAAGTTAGAATGCAGTGAGAACATTAAAACAGCGCTACCTACAGCCTCTGGCACATAGTGAGTGCTCAGTAAATAACCGTGATCATTATTAGCACTTATTAGCTGAATGTCAGGCTGTTAGAGTTCATTTGATGGCAGCTAACAATTCAGTAAGAAAGAATTCTCAAGGTAAGCGATTTTTGAAAGGCTACTGTTGACATCCGCTAAAGAAAGGCCACTATGTGGAGGAGGGAACCGCATTAGGAAGGGATTGCAGGGGAAGGCAGGCCACCGGGACAAGATCCCCATTTAACATGAAGTGAAAGAAAAGAGAAAGTTGATTACTGGGGCTGAGGATTTATAAAATGTGAGTGCAGAGGGATCGTGATTCTTAATTTCTCACGTGACCAACAATTCAAGGGCTCCTAGTCTCCAAAGTGGAGGTTCAGGAGTGTGGCAGCAGGATGGTCAGATTAAGGCCATGAAGGTCTCGACTGGCCTTAATCTGTAGGGGCAGCGTGCTGCCAGAAGAGTCTGAACATGGGAAAGTGATCCCTGTGGTGGAGCCAGGGAGTGCTGGTCTGGTCTCTTCCCAGGGTGGAATCGCTACACCTCCTGTGAGCAAGCATGGCGCTACTGCACTTTGAGGTAAGGGGTGATGGAGTCCTGCTCAGGTTTTCGCTCCAGTGAAACACAGCGTCTTTATTCAGGCTTCCTGGGGCAGACCAGAGGCTGAGGAGGGACCCCTCCCCTGACGGAAATTGGGATATTTCACTCCAGTAGTCAAGCCCCCAAACCTGGGTCTGGTCCGTCCCTCCCTCTGCAACTTTCTCATGTATACACACAGGCCGACAGAACCACTTTGGAACATTTCAAAGGGCCTTTAGATCCTGGTAGGATCTTTGGGGAGAACTAAATTGATCAGATTTCGTATCCTAGGTACTAGGACTTAGAAATGTAGTAACCTCTTTTCGATTCCTCTTTTATCCTCAACTTTTTTTCTTGAAACATTCAACCCTAACCAAGCATTAGTTGAAAGACAATACAACAAACAGCATGCTAGTCTTCACCTAGATTCACCAGTTCTTTTAGTTGACATGTATTGAGCACACACTTTGTCCTAGGAGCTGTTGTCTCCTTTGGATAAGCAAAAGTGAGTGAGTCCTGCTTCCGGAGCTCAAGCTGTTCATGGTTTATTGGAAAAGGGAGATCACAAAACCAAAAAAATAGTATGGTTTATTAATGGTGATACTGCAGGGAAGTGTAATTTGGGCAAAGGGAGCAGCATGGATGAAGGCGTGAGAACTCGATGAGTCCTGGTGGATTTCAGGAACTGCAACACAAAGATGAAATCTGTGCGTCTGAACAGAGAGAAGCCCAGGTCCCAGCATAATGTCCTCCAGCTCTGGAAGATCCTGAAGCTGACTAACCTAAAGGTTTTAAGCCCAAAGCGTTTCCTGAAATTTCTAAGAGAGTTGCCTACGTTCCTTCAGAAAAGGAAAATAAGATTGTTGCCAAGACTGGTGAGTATCAGAGATCTTATTTAAACAGTGCATTGGTGGCTCAGGGGCATTTGGCAGAATTGCTTTGCTGGTGGGTCAGCCTTGGTGCTGGTAATGCTCATGTTGGGGGCCCCTGGCCTTAATGAAGTCTTGGGGCCTCTGTTCTCAAATAATAACTTGCTTATTTCATGAAACCCATCAGAAGTGAGTTTTATAGTATAATTACCCTACATTATCACAACTATCCCTTTTGAAAAAAAGGGAATAAACTCTCCTTATTTATTTGAAAGCAGGTGAAAGAAAATATTTGAAATATGAAATTTTAAAGGGATGCAGTAGTCACTTCTCCATCTAAGGAGAAGAGCCTCTCCTAGTTTTTCCATGTGGTTCTGATGTGATTGATTGCTTAGGGTGTAGTTCTAGCTTATCTCTGGAGAAGACTCAACTACTTTTCTCAAACTGCGGTCAAGAGAACTAAGTCCTCCCATGCCTATTCATATTTGCTTTAACTTTTTCATTTAACATGTGAGACAACAATTCGTAAAAACTAAAAACTATGATCTCTATTATTTTCCGCAGATATCTAAATTTTATAATCTTATCATAGAAAGGGTTGCTTCATTTATTAAATATACCACAGCCCTCTAAAGCTGTCTTTGGTGGTGGGTGTGGAGTGAAAGGCACACTGACCGAGGTATGACTTCAATATCCTAAAAAGCATGCAGCGATGTAAAAGAAAGGGACTCATAAAATTGTATTATTTATATGTATAGGTTGGCCATACAGCCCATTTTAAAAGGGACAATACTGTTTGTTATTATTATTTCCTGACTGTCAATTTTGCCTCATTTTTAATGAACGAGGACCATTATAACATGGGGCAAAAGGGGAAGCTAAGTTGCCCCAGACCCAGTCTGTGGAGGGGGCCCAAAATCCCTACCCGATTTTCTCTTGTACATATATATGGTCAGCTTATATATGTATATGTGTGTACACACATGTATGCACATGGTGCTCATGTGCACACACACACAGCGTTTTTCTTGGTGCCCTTCACATGGGATGGAGAGGTGGACTCACTTGAGGAGGGGCTGTGACAAAGAATGAGCAGGTTGCTGCAGAGCCCTCACTCTTGCTGCTTCTGGGATCATAGGAAATTCTGCTGCACTGGACTTGTTAGACATGACCTCTTCTCTGTATCTGAAATATGAGTCTACAGCCCAAATGTGGAGTCTGTCTCACTTTGGTTCTCCAGTTGAATCACAGCATCTTGCTAGGCACAGCAGAGTAGAATTACTGTTAGATGTGAGCAAGATATTCAGTTGGAAAAGCTGTTAACGTTAGAATCTCTGCTTTTTGAGAGCACAAAGTTTCCTTCCTACATTACCAGCCCGCAGGCTGGCAGAGTGGCATAGGAAAGGAGGGACACATTACCTACCTAAAGACATGCCAAGAGATGAAAAGACCATTGTTTCCTTGTCTTTTACTTCCTAACTGAGACATTATAGTACTTGAGATAATTGAAGTTGCCCTTTAGATATAAAGAATAAGCCCTGGAAATACTTATTATTATTTGCATATCTTTGTATCTAACAGTATATTCAGACAGTACTGGATGAGTCCTAGCAAGTTTTGGATCAAAGAATTAAACACTTGACTGGTTTTAGGATCTGTTCTCTTTATTTTGATTTTTCCAGATTTATTGAGATGTAATTGACACATAACATTGTAAGGTATACCATTACAATGTGATGGTTTGATGTTTGTATATATTGCATAGTAATTACTACAATAAGGTTGGTTAATATATAACTATCATCTGTGTGTGTGTGTGTGTGTGTGTTCGTGTGTGTGGTGAGAACATTTAAGATCTACTTTCTTTGCAATGTTCACATATTCAATACAGTATTACTAACTATAGCTATCATGCTGAGCATTAGATCCCCAGAACTGATTCATCTTCATGGGGTCTATTCTGAAGAAAATACAGGAATGATACCTTTTTCCAAATAATGTCAAATCTTATTAAAACATGGCACACAAAGCTAGAAATGATGCAGTTGGTGTGGAAGGTCAGAGCACAGAAAGCTAGTGGCAGCAGAAGCAGTCTGAAAAGGTTTCATGAATGAGAGGCAGTGAACTCCCAGGTTTAATTCAGCAACTACTATAATGCAGAAAATATGTAAATAGGGGTTCGGAAGATACACGCCAACCTGCTTAGTTCTGCTGAGGAGAGTGGATCTGGATATAGAAGGTATTAAAGGAACAATTGATTTTTAAATTTTTTATTTTTATATTTTACAGGAAAGGTGCAGGCAGGAATGAAGGTGAGCAGGCAGGTAGGAAGAAAGAGGAGGAAGAAGCAATATTTTTATGTTTTAATTTTCATTTACTCATTTGCTTGTTTCCCTCTGGACCCAAGACTCAAACCCAGGGGTACGTGGCTTGCTCCTTTAGAGGCAATTGACCCAACCGCTGCTCCACCAGGGCGCACCAGGCACTGTTGATTTTTATTGCATTCATGTATTACTTATATAATCAGTGGTGAGCTGGCAAATATTTAAGAATTAGTTCTCAAATAATAATAATATAAATAAACAAATAAATAAATAATGTTTCTAAGGCATTACTGTTGATTCCCATAGTATAAATATTTCCCCCTCATGGCTAATTTCAAGTAACCAGTATATGATCAACTAGTTCACAGATTCTTGGAAACTTTAATAATTCAGGCACTTACTATGCACCAGGCTCTGAGTCAAGTGCTAGAGGAGATGGAAAGAGGTTATGATGCAATTTTTGTCTGCAAGTGACAGAGACTTGGTGGGGAGTTTAAAGAAGTAGAGATTAACTTTGTCAAGATGGAGGAAAATCAGTATTCTTTAAATGAACTGTTTTTCTTTTAACAGAAATGTGAAGCTGTGAATGAAGCAAGTAGGCAGACAGACAGAAAAAGAGGAAGAAGCATTTTATTTTATTTCCCCTTCAGTTGTTCACACTGACTGTTTTGCCCCCAGATCTGGGATTTGAACCCATGGGTATGTGGCCTGTGTCTTTGAGAGGTGGTTGACCTAATGACTACTCTACCAGGGTGCACCTTTAAATGAACTTTGAATGATGGGATCACTGTAATGTCATCAAAGAATGGGGTTTAGGCATGCTCTTAAGGTCCAGGTGGCTGAGATGCTACGGTGTGGACCACGTAAAGCCTAAGGACCTGGGTTCCTGACAGGGACCGGGTAGAGAAACCAAAATAAACAACTAAGTAAAAATTATTCTTCCTCCTTTCTTAAAAAAAAAGTAAAAATAATGGGGTTTATAAACCAGTCACTTCAATATATTTATAAACAGAAAAAAATAAGAATAGGGAAAAGTCCCAAAGGATTGAAGTGAATGATACAGTTGAAGAATTGCACTTTCCCCTCACTTTATACAAGTTTACTAGCACAAAATATAGAATGAAGTCAGAAATGAAGATTGGGGCAATATTGTCAAAGCTGGTGAATTTCACTGTGCAGTAATGAGAACTATGGGCAGTATTTAAGAAGCATCAAACAATAATGCTGGTGGCAGTGTGTAAATTAAACTAAACCTAAAAGAGATGACTGCAATGCTCCCAGCAAGATTTAATGAGGGTTTTGATGAAGGCAATGCAGTAAAGATAAAAATGAGGCAAATCCAAGAAACATTTAGGGAGGAATTGGCAGACATTGAGGCGAGGTGAGAGAAAGAGATTTGTTGCTTGAAGATAATACCTAAAACTTAAGAAATGATCACTCTGTCTCTTGTGAAAATGAATGACTTGGTCAGAAAATAAAAAAGCAGCATTTTTAAGAGATCATAAAGCTTAGGACTTAGGAGCCCACTTGCTTATTTCTTTTATATCTTACTACTGACATCTGTAAGTTTGAGAGTGAGAAGTTCTGAGACAAGACTGATAGGTTATGAAGATGGTTTTTTTTTTTTTCTAAATTTTGGTTGATGGATCTTGATTCTGGGTAATTATGATATGGAAATGAGGGACTTTTGCTTTGGGATGGAAGCATCTCACAAAATTGGGAAATAACTAACCCAGGAATGTATCCATGAAGTTTGGAATGAGACTAAGCAAAGAAGAGAGGAAAGTGCATAGGTAGATGTGTGAATCCAGGTACTCTGAAGAAAAATTGGTATAATGCAGAAAGGTAAGGGAGCAGAAGATATTTGGCAACTTATGTGAGACAATGGGATGGAGTCCAGGAACAATACTTAGGGATTTAGATGTCAATGTAGACATACACAGGGTTTAGGTAATAGCCAAACTCAATTTGAGATTATAACATATATAAACATGTGATCGCATTGAAACCTTGCAGATGGAAGTCAAGATTGACATATAAAGATGAAATTGAGTCTATGCTCCGTTCAAAAGACGCATACATGTGAGGTGGAGAAGGAGGAACTAGATACCTACTGAAGAGCATAAAAATGAATAGTTAGAAGGAGAGACTCAGAACATTAAAGCAATTACTAAATACTATTTGGCAGAAAATAAAAAGGAAAATCTTAAATGTCATATTTGTGCAAAACACCCAAATAAAATACTTTGCAAAAATTTAATGGGAATTATGACTTTGATTTCGTGAACATAATGTTTTCATGCTTGAAATAGCAATATCTAGTTCCTAATCACCACTTAACAAAAAAGAAGATCCCTTGAAATTCTTAATAATCTTCATTCCCTGCCGCCCCCAAATATTTGTATAAGTGGGTAATCAAAAAAAAGTTTTTTGTAACTACATTTAAAAATATATAACCAGGCGTGCCCTGATGGAGTAGCAGTTTGTTGCTGTTGAGATTATAGATAATCAAACAGTATTTTTTGTGTGTGACAAATGTAATGTCAAAATTCATGTGATAAGGCCAAGATTCTCTATGATGGGCAGAAACACTCATTTCTCATCCATCAGATACCTTTGACCAGGCCAGGTTAATAACCCCCTGTTGCCAAGATTATGAGTCTACTCAAAGGGGTCTGATAAAACATTCAATAGCAGGAATCTTTAGAAAGTGAAAGACCTGAGGTGTGGTGATGTTCTTGGGTGGTCTTGTCTACATCAGTACTTGAAGATTTGAGTGTTCAGGTTTAAGCTCCTCCCACCCCCTTAAATTTATATGTGCAAGTCCTAACCCTAGGCACTTCAGAAAGCAACCTTCTTTGGAAATAATTTTTTTGCAGATACACACAAATTAAAATGAGGCTCCACTGGTGAGCCTTGACCAGTATTTTATTATATGAGGAAACTTGGACACAGAGACACATATAGTGGGAAGACCTTGTGAAAAGACATAAAGATGCACATCTCTGTGTCCCAGAGCGAGGCCTGGAACAGAACCTTCCCTTGTAGGCCTCAGAAGGAACCAACCCTTCTGACACCTAGCTTTTAGACTCTTGCTTCTAGAGGTGAGACAATGATTTTCTGCTCTGATACTCAGCCTGCAGTACATTTTTATGGCAGCCAAAGCAAACTAATATGATGAGCATAGAGTTCAACTTCCAGAAGAGGAGTGGAGATTGGCAAGGATGAGACTGTGTGTCAGGGTAATAATCAAGCAAGGGAGTGAAGTTCCAGTCCTCAAGGAGAAATGAGAATGAAAAAGAACCAAGACAATTCATAGATAATTTTAAGCAAACTTGGTGAAGTTAAAGCTGTATTCAAGAATCTTCCCAGGAGCCACCTCCTAAATATAAGATATCTTATATCAAATGCAGGGTAGTAGGGGCCGAGGAAGATTGGCTGCTTCCATGGCCAGGGCAGGCTGTGTGAATCTTCAGCACCTCTAGCTAAGGGCATAGTCAAGGCAGTTATGTGAAAGAAGGTTTGGAATTGATTGTATGGGAGGATACATGTTGGGTCAACATTAGGAGAAAGAATCATTTTTAAAAAATAAAACCACTTGAAATGTAAAATACTATAGGAAATTTGGAAAATGGGAAAAGGAAAAACTCTCTCACAATTTCATCATCTTACCCAAGTTCACTTTTGTCTTCTGCATGTGTGTAATTTGTGTCCTTGTTTTTAGAGAAATAAAATTGTAGTATGCATAATCTCCCATTTGCTACATGATTTCTCAAAAATATAATCTTTTAATGTTTGCATAAATCCATGGAGTGGTTCAACCATAAACTGTGACTGGTTTCTTCCTTATCAGTATACTTTTAAAGGTTCCTTCCACTACTGAGAGTCTACTCTATGTTCACAAAGGAAAATGAAAACAACTGTTCCAATTAGCTTCTCTATCCTTAATTCCTCTTATGGGGGGCCCTTTGAGATACCCTGATGTGTTACGCTGTGTTCAATTTCTGCTTACTCCTCTGAGCATCACTTCCACAAAATATTAAGAAATGTCTGCCTTGTTACCTATCTTGGATAATTTTTTTTTCAGGAAGGAGGACATCTGTAGTCAAAACTATTGAGGGGATCTGCTTATTAAAATAAAAATTTAAAGTGGTTTAGGTGGTTTAGGTCTGTGGCCTCTGACTGGAACAAGCCATAATCATTCCAAAGACCTTGGTTCACATCTCAGAGCTGGGGGAAACAACCAAGATGAGAAACTAAATAAAATAAATGTTTCTTCTTCTTTTGTCTTTCTGCCTGCATGCCATACTTTTATTCTTGCTTACACCTTTCCTTAAAAAAAAAAAGTCTGCTTTCTTTAAATATAAATATATTGAGAATAGTTTATTCAGCAATTTTCTTCATGCTTTTAAGTACTGCAGAGGTCTCATTTGTGTTTGAGACAGTTGATTGGTAAAGATCCTGTCTCTGTTTCATAGGAAATAGATTCAATTATTCCTCTTGACAACAGCCTGGAGAATTATTTCCTTGTGTTGGTAGTACTAGTTGGGTTGGCATCTGAGATGGTAGCCAAATAAATGTAACATATTCTGACTCTGGACTCACTCATTCACCAGGCCCTTCTGATAGTTTACGACTCCCGGAGCTGCTGCATAGTCTCCTATTGACTTCTGCCTTGACTCTCAGTCAATATGGTACGAAGGGACATCCAGGGAGGGCAGGCTGGAACCCAGGCTCAGCACCCAAGAACCCCAGCAAATCTAGACTGGAGCCAAGCACTAAAGAATTTGTATATACCTTTTACCCAGATTCCACAGTACAATAGTCAAAATCAGGAAATTAACTTTGATATAATAATCTTATCAAGTCTACAGACCTGATTCAAATTTCACTAATTGCTTCACTGTGTTCATTTTCTGGTCCAAGATCCAATGAGAGATCACAGATTGCATTAACTGTTATGTCTCCTTAGCCTCTTTTAATCTACACACTTTCTCAAGCTTCGTCTTTCGCAATCTTGACACTTTGGAAAAGTACTGGCCAATTATTGCATGACACTCAGTTTGGTTTGTATTTCATCATGGGTTTTCATACTGCCATATTGATGTTGGTTCCTTCTCAGAACATCTCTATCTGGAGGCACATAATGTCCATCTGTCCCACAACAAGTAATATTAACTTTAACCCCCTGGTGTTTTTCAGGTTGCTCCATTGTAAAGTTACTATTTTTTCCTTAGTAAGTATTGCAGGGACCAACTTTAAGATTGCAAAAATCTTACTTTCTTATTGTAATTTTAACTTTTGTTCATGATTCTTTCCTGAACCAATGATAACTATGGCAATTTACTGTTTTCATTATTCTTTCTATGGTTATGAGTATAATTTACCTTAGACAGGCTTTATAGATTCATTTAGCCTGTGTAACCCTAGATCATGACTCTTCTTGTAAGGTACTCCATCTTTTGTAGTATTGTGTGAGTGAGCATTTGAACTTAATTTCTTTAGCATGTCTTGCCCTATTTCCTGTGTATTTGGGGTTTCCAGGGAGGGAAGACCCTTGGTATGGATGATGGCTGTTTTTCTTCACATAGGTCACCAGTTCTCATATTAGACAGGTCTTCCACTTACCCCCGCTGACTCCCTATGAAGAACAAAAGAAGACACTATTTATCTGTCATTCATCCTGTGTTGTTCCTGTTAGGAAAACACATGAGAACCTGCCCTGACAAAGACACAGATATGGTGGAACATCTTCCACGTACCTGCACTGATTCTTGATTTTCTGAGTTGTCCTCAGCTAATTATAACTTACATACAGGCACTTTTTAATACATGACTTATCCTCAGGTCATCACTGTAAAGTAGTAAGGAAGTAACAATTGCTGTTTCCATTGTATGGATGAGAAAATGAAACTCAGGATCAGCTAGTAGCACAGGTGGAACTAGTTTCCAGGACCTGAGTACTTTATAAAGTTTTTACTACTTCTATTTCTATATGGACAAAAAATAAATCTTCAAGAACTGATGCTGCTGTTGAATAAAATTATTATCAATAGAATTAATGTTTTTCTGGCTATTTTTTTCATCTATTCAAATTATGTATTTTTTTACAGGAAAGGTGCAGGGAAGAATGAAGGTGAATAGGCAAGCAGGCAGGAGAGAGAGGAAGAAGTATTTATTTATTTCATTTAGTTATTCATCTTGGTTGTTCCTGTCAGACCCGGGTCGCAAATCTGGGTCCTTGGGCTGTATATGGGTTATGCTGACTGGAAGCCGTGGACTCAGCTAATCCACCAGAGAGCACCTCAAGTCGAATTCTTGATGATGACCTTATATCCTTAATATAAAAGCTTCCATTTATGCAGAATGATCAAGAATTTCTGGTTAATTGAATAGTACTAGATGTTACAAGATGACCATCCTTCTAAGAGTCCAAAGATGTAGGAAAATTATTCTTTAAACTCATATAGTATCTTACATTATTATAGTCAGCAACTCTCAGTGTATACTCCATTAAAAGAGAAAGTAGGAGATGAGTTGATTTTAAAAATTATCTCTTATGTTACCTTGTTTTCTTGTCATCTGTTTCTCCTAAAAATGACATACAAGAGAAAGAAATGTTAGATTAGGAGAAGTTATCAGTGGTTGTATCTTGGATTTTTAAAGGTTATTAATATTTCTGTGGTTAAATTAGGTTCTTTTTCTTAAAGTACCAGAAATTAGAGTTGACTAATGGGATACCAAGCATCTGCATTTGTTCACACAATCAAGACTTGCTGTGAACTTAGTGTCACAGAGGGTTATTGCAGACAACCCTCCTAGTATGTGTTGCTTTATTTTATTTTAAGTCATTTGTGTCCCAATGCTTGTCCCTGTGTCTGGCACAAACGAGGTACTGGATAAATATTTGCTAACTGATCCCCACTGACCCATGATCAGCCAGACTTCACACCCAGGGCAAGGGCCCACCCTGGGCCTTCCTGAATTCCTGGAATTTTGCTTTTTTCTTATTTAAAAAAACAATACATGCTCATTATAGAAACTCATAAAAGACATACACACACATAAGAGAAAATAAAGTTCTCCCTATCTTACAAGCCATAAGAGTGAGCATTTTCCCACTTACTATTCTTTAAAAACATGTTTTTAATGGCGTTAAAATGATCTGTTATGTGTATGTGCCATAGTTAACCATTTCTTGCTGTGGGCCATATATAATCTTTACAATTTGCCACCACTGGAGCTAATGCTATAATGTTACACAATAAACTAACTATAAAAGTTAATTAACAAGTTAACTTTCCAAAAAAATTGTTTCCACATAAGCCCACTTGTTAGTGTCCCATATAGTTTAAATGCTGACAGTTGAGAAAAGAGGGTTTCAAAACAACTTCTTTCCTCTTAAACAGCCTCCAGTGTGAGGAGTGTGAACTATCCTTTTCTCTTAACTGAACTCTGGGCCTCTGTGAAGGTTGGGCTAAATCACAGCAGAGTGGATAATTTGGAAAACCTGCCTGGACACCTCAATCTAACTTGAAGAGAGGTCATTCCCCCTTTAAAAAACAAAAACAAAAACACTTGCAAAATAAAACCAAGGAGTATTGATACTCCAAATTGAATGATTAACAACACAAAGCAATATTGTTATTGTCACCTCATTCATTGCCCCAGATTTAAAAGAATTTTCTTTTGTAAAGAGAGAAAACCATATTAGTGAAAAGAAGGAAATATCTAGGAGAGGAATCAGTCAGAAGGAGAGAGAACTTTAAAAAATAAAAAGAGAACATTCATTTCTACTCTGTGGAATATATCTGCTTCATTCCAAAACAAAGACTTAATTTTCAAAAAGCATATGTAAAAAAAAAGTGACATTATCTGAAGAAAATGCCATTCTGGTGCTTGTCTTTTTCTAATGCTGCCTAGTCCACCTCATAGAACAGGTAGAACATGTAAATATGTACACCAGTTTCACTGGTGGAAGTTTTGCATAGCACCTGCTGCGGGCATCCTAACTACAGCATTTATAAATCTCTTTATATTAGCATTTAAAATAACTGTGTGCCATTATGTACACCCAAAATATTATTATTATCTCAAAACAGTAGCTTAGCTATTTTAAATTTAAACCTTAACAGAACAAGTTATTCCCCATCTTCCAGTCAATCAAAGGCTGTACTACTTGTAACTCTGTGGAAAGCTCTAGAGATGGAATTCTGGGCTCTGAGCCAAACATTCAGTGGGAAACCACCATTTTAGAAAGTGGGGCTTTGGAGTATAGTGGGAGGAAGATTGAAATTAATCTTTATGTGGGACAATTTTGCAGAGAAACCTGAGCAATCACCCTTTATTTTAATTTTGTGTTTTCATTGATTGTCATGAGTCCAATTCCAGGTTATTTTCCAGTCACAGTCCTGTTTATTATATTGTACAGCTTTATGGCTCATGATCAAGCACTGTAAGCACCAGTAATCAAAAAGAGGATACTCTGTAGAGAGTTGTGTAAATGTACTTTTAATAATATGATGTTAATTAGGAAAGCAGAATTGAATCCACTTTCTTTGTACATTTCTATAGTGTCATGGTTAACCTTGCAATTCTGAGTGTATGATTAGCTAAAGACAGACCATCGAAAAGATGATTCAAACTAATAGTGTCTTCCCAAAGCACGCTGTATATCAAAATGGGTACCAAAGTCATTTCGCCAGTGGGTGAAGAAAGAGTCATATTTTTGAGCACTTATGTTTCCCTTCAACAGAGAAGTGAGAGGAAGAAGAGGGTGGAAGGTGTGGAGTCACTTCTAAGTGATGCAGGAAAAATAATGTTTTTCTACAGATGCTTTCCTTTCTTTTGGTGGTGGTAGATACTAAAGTTTTAAGCTGTTGGGAAGGTCTAAGTAGCTGGAATTTGAGATCCACTCTCTTGTGGGGATCTATGGTCTAGGGACAGAGTGTGCTACAGGATAGAGTGAACAGAGGTAGAACATTTTCACTTCCTTCCTCTGATCCACACATCTGGGCACCTGCTGCTGCTAATTTAGCTTCCTAAGCCCCACCAAGCCACACAATACCTTCCCTTATAGACTGATGCTGGGGTCAAGAAGGTTTTATAGATATTGTTGATTAGCCATGTCTCCCATTCACTCATCTTACTGGACACACAACTTTATTTTACTTTACATCATTACTCAACCTGAACTCTTGGTTGGCTTAAACCAATCAGCTGATTTAATTCGGAAGCTAAGGTCATTGGTTCAAGGTGGACATATGACTCCTGAGGTTCCATCAGGGTGAATACCAGGACTCTTCTCTCTCTTCCTGAAGTCAGGATATGCAGGAATCCACCTGACAGAAACGACCTAACAATGAAGTTAATAAATGGGAAAGATATATAAAAGGAGAGACAGAAAGAGCAGGCACTCTTGGGTTAAATTGGACTCTGAAGCTTGCTCCACTCTAACTTCAGTTACATAAACACATAATTGTTCTCATTGTTCAATCCAGTTAGGGAGATTTTGTGTCTTGCAACCAAAAACACTGCAACTTTTTACAGAGGTTGGAAGTATCATTTATCTAGGCATCTTATAACCCATCTCTAGGAGCTCTGTCTTCCTTGTGACATCATGTTATGAATGGTAGTCAATTGTTCATATTAATGTAGAATGTGGATTAAATAGTATACAGTTGTAGTGAACAATACTAGAAAAACAATATTGCTCAAGCCAATAAGGGAGGAAGAGAAATATTTCAGACTATAACCATTATGTATCAAATTATTTCCTTGAGAAACTCTGCTCCAAGTTCTAAATAGGCAACTTATAAATGAACTTTTGGGGATCCTCTGGGTTTCAGGTCTTCATGATGGTTTACTATTAGATGAAGTTTAAGATTTTCTTCTAGCATTAACATTCTATGATTCTTTATTACTGGATCATTTTAAGTAAGTAAAAGTGAATCTCTGTAATACAGCAACATTCTTGAATAATATGACATTTGAAGACTGTTCATTTCTCACTCAGCAAGCTGTATCTTGTTTGTTTTCACAGCAGTTGAGGGTTTGCCATCATTAATTTAAACATTTTGAAATTCTACCAGAGCACTCTCATCTTGCCTCTCAATGTTTATATACAGAATACCTTATTTTC
This sequence comes from Solenodon paradoxus, assembly GCA_004363575.1. NCBI lineage: Eukaryota > Metazoa > Chordata > Mammalia > Eulipotyphla > Solenodontidae > Solenodon > Solenodon paradoxus. The sequence continues at coordinate 137,252 of RJWH01000294.1, forward strand.
CTCCAACAAACTCATTTTTTAATTTGTCAGTTTTATAGAAACCTGAGAGATTCAGATAAGCTCATATTTCTAAGCAAAGGCAGAGAATAATTTCCTCCTTTTCTGCTCAAGGGTTAGTGAAAGCAAGGACTTTTTCTAAGAGTAGAGGTATTTGCCATCTTGAGATGATTTCAACACAAAAATACAATGGTTTATAATACTTGTGTTTTAAAATTTAAGGTTTAGATTTAAAAAACAAGTTATCAAGTAAGCACAGAGGGTGGCTTGGAAAAAAAAATCATGTTTGAAGTTATGATTAAGTGAAACCCACCTTACATATAGGTGTGGTGGGTGATGGCCTACCTGGTAGGAATTAAATGCTACTTAGAGACTGTTTCCTAAAATCTCCCACTAGACTGACAAGGAGATGAAATTCCACAGATCACTCCCTTAAGAAATTGTGCTACACAAAGTCTTCACTGAAACAAGAGTTTGTTATCCCAATGGGCGGGTTATTAGCCCATTGACTCCTAGCAGTGCACTAGCTAAGACCAGCCCATTGGCCTCCTGTTTGGAGATAGGTTGCTGGTTGAGGGAAGCAGGAAAGGACTGAATGTGGAGCAGACTGATGAGACTCCTGTAGGATATATAGCACTGCGTATGTGAACACAGGACAAAGGAAAATTTGATCTCTTTCATAGCATTGTTTTGCCCTATGGATCTTTTTTTTTTTTTTTTTTTTTAAGAGATGAAGGAAGAGAGAAGAGGAAGAAATATGTAAGAAAGAAAGGTCTGTATTTATTTAGTTGCTCTTTTTTAACCCTGGCCCCAGGTCTAGAACCCAGGTCCTCAGGCTGCAAGTTGTCCACACACGAGCATCTCAGCCGCCTGAGCCACCAGAGCATACCCTCTCTACTTTGATTCAAAATACTTTACTAGATCTCATTCTTTTGTTGCCTGAGAGTATGTGAATGTGAATAGATCTTCCTTCAGTGTCACTCCTGATACTGTTGTTCCTCATTTTATGGTCACCTACAGAAGTCTCTCTGGGATCCCCGTGGCCTGGCAGCTATTCCGAAAGCAAAAGAGCAGCTGTTTGGATGCTGCTTCTCTCCCTTGAAAAACTTAGAGTTATGTTCAGAAATGACACCTCTTCAGTGATCACTGAGTTAGGGCATGGAGGGAAGAAATAGGAGACACTACTTCTTTTACCTCTTCCTCATGTCCGACCTGCAGAGCCAGTATCTGTGTGCGAGATGAGGTAAATACAGAAACTAAGATACTAACTTGTGCTCTTGATGCTGTGAAACCGAAGTATAGTTAAGAGTCTGAGTCTTTGTTTGATCTTCTTCAGGACCCATCTAACTAGGTAGGACATTCATGGTTGACAACTCTTTAAAAAAAGAATTCTGTAGGATAGGGACTTTATCTGTAGTATTCTTGTACGTTGCTCCACCCTTTGTGTGAGTGTTTAAACTTAATTTCTTTAGTATGTCTTGGCCCCTTTCCAGTGTATGTGGGGGCTTTCAGAAGGAAGATCCTTGGCATGGATGATAGCTGCTTTTCTTTAATTAAATCATCACTCCCACCAATGAAGAGAAGCCAGGTTTCCCTGAACAACACAATGCAGAGTATAACTGGTAATATTCTTAAATTGAGTTCAGCAAAAATGAAAGGGACTTGACATTTCACTTTTAATGAACACTTCAGAATAACCTTTGTTTCTCTGTATTCCCTATTTTAGTGTGGCCTTATCCTATTTTTGGTAGGTGCTAGTTGCCAACCTGTTCCTTTGCGTTATAGGTAAGAGCAAAAGGCAGTTGCTTTCCAGACTGAAATCTGTTCCTTCATATTAGAATGATGGAAACAAAAGGGATGTGTGTGTCTAGCACTGGGCATGGAAGTTACGTCTAGGCTTGATGTTCACAGTTGGAGATGCCACTGATGTTCAAACACTTCTTGCTGATTTTCAAAATTAACCATCCTTTCTTCTATTAAAGTGCTCTTTAACAGATCATTAGTCAATGCAGAATTCTGAATACAGACAATATAATATTAAGTGGTTGAATTAGGAGGAAAATGTGAAGAGTATTCTGAATTAGAGGTAGATTGTAGTAAAATACAAAGTCAATAAAGTAATAACCTCACAATAGCACCTTTAAGGACCAATAAGATAATGCCTGGGATTAGAAAATTTCCACAGGCTACCGTCAAGATGTGTTTATAGTAGGATAATAGTAGGATATATAGAGAATAATCCAATGACATATTATTAATTATCCATTCTTCAACACAGAAGCTCTCCAAAGGATGTTCAGACTGTGTAGTTAAGGGTTCTATTTGGGAGGAGGTAGAAGCAAAATAATGAATTTTTAAAAGTTCTATGAAGAGATCATTGCCTTCAGTATGGAATTGTGTGATAATGCTAATGCTCGAGTTTATGCTTTGAGCTTGAACATTATTTCTAAAGCTTTCAATATTACCATACTTAAAAGCTTATTCAACAAGTATTTTGTGAGTGCTATGTGCTAGGCACTGTGCATCAATGAGAATACAAAGGTGATGAGACCGGATGAACACGTTTCATGTCCCACAGACTAGAGGAGCACAGGACATGGTAAAGGCAAGCCACCTGTGACTAGTGAAGTGACTCAGTGACCACGGAGCTGTCTGAGTATAAAGGGAGTAGGTGAAGAAAGAAGAGGGTCACTGTGTGAGGCAGATACATTGTGAAGCCTTTGCTGGTTTTTGTGGAGAGCTTCATGGTCATTAAAGTCAGAACAGTTGTGACTGGGACACAACTTGAGCATCTCACCAGAACTGAGCTGGGGCCTCAACCCCAGGCACGTTCTAGCTACCATACTTCCTTGAGTAGAAAAGTTACTGACTCTGTTAGAAATAAGAAACTTTTCCATTTTTTAGACATTAAAATATTTGTACTCCGAGTTCACATCCAATAGAAACACTATATGCTGGGTCTGCCACTCGATTCCCAAATCAGATTATTGGCACATTTGTCATTGCAAAGACAGAACATTGGAAGGTGTTATACTAGAAAGGGTGAGTTTATGATCTTAAGTAATCCTGCATAGAAAATATCCGACACTATCAAAGACATCATCCCATATCTCTCCCTTATGCCTTTAATCACCTTCCTAAACTTTTGAGCCCTTGGTTCCATCTCTCATCCTCCTCATCTCCCTTCCTTTAAGAGGTAGTTTGAACTTTTACTTCTTTGTCAAGCAGTTCAAATAGCCTGCATGTCAAGTCAGGCACTCTTTTGAACACTTTAAAAAGATTAACAAAATTGAGGGCAGGGGGCGGGCGGTTGGTGGGGGAGAGGAGAGGAGAGGAGAGAGAGAGAGAGAGAGAGACAGACAGACAGAGAGAGAGACAGAGAGAGACAGACAGAGAGACAGACAGAGAGACAGACAGAGAGAGACTGCAGTGTTGGGATATGAACCCAGAACTCCATGCTTTCATCCTCTATATTGGGTGTTTAATCTAGCCACAGTGCCAAGGTATCTTCAGGCTCTGCCGCTAACCCCCCAGAAGATCAGCCCCCTGATATACTTCTTCCTACTCATCAGCCTTTTCCACCTCTGCCCAGAGCACTCTAGAGAAAGATGCATTTGAAATGCAAAGGTTGACAGCTTTATTTATGGGTCCACACTGTGGTTTTTGGCTAGCTTCTACAGGCATTGGCTACTTGGTCATCGGTCTTTTTAAATGGTGTAATAGTCATACTGTTTTTGTTGGATAATCACGTCTTTAGTTTGTGGTATTCTAAACAGAGTAGTAATCTGGCTCAGGAGTCATCAGAAAAAGTTATTCAATATCCATTGTCAATTTCTATTTTTAGTCTCTTCTGTAGAGATGAGTACTATTGTAGTCAGGAAAAAGCAACATTGTAATATACTCTAATAGGCATTACCTACTAGGATAGTTTTATTTGTTTTTTAAGCCTTCTGAAGGTACAATTCTGCTTCCTTTTTAACAGGTGAATAAAATTTTCCTCTAAGATATTATGACACTAACTTTTTTTAGAATATGAAAAAGTGATGGTAAAGGAGACTGGAACTTTGGTGGAGGATGGGGTGTGAAATACAGATTGAGATACAATGTCAATGTTCAAAATTAAAAGAATTTTAAAAGTATGAATTTTAAAGGGTGGAAAATAACACTTTTTTTCAGTTTGTGAACTTTGAACGGTGATTTATTTTTAAAGACCTACTTAAACCTTTGTTAGCTTAAACGTTTACCTTACTCAGAAAATTCTGACAGTCCAAAATAAATGAAAGATTAAATCATACAAAATAATTTATTATTTAGTAAATATGAAATCCCCATATTGTAACTATATTGGAAATAGACATTCGTTGTCAATGGTTGCTTTTTGTCAGTGTTCTGTGATTTAGTTGACTTATACAGTTTTAGACAAAGAATATAATTATTTTGATAGCAGCTTCCATCTGAAGACATTTCAATGGTTTGCAAACTTGAACCTAAGTTAACTGCTCTGTCTTTGGGGATGAATCATTCTCTTTGTTTAGCTCACTGATATAGTACTTAGATTAACTTGTAAGTTTGTATTTAACCTGACAGAATTCAAAAAGCCAGATCAGACACATGCTAGCAGTCTTCTTGGGGTTTGACAGAGCTACATGCAGGGAGGAGGACCCAAGTCATTAGCTTGTGATTAATGTTTGTAGAAAGTAATATTTCTACCATTTTATGGATGGAGCAGCTGAGGCACTGAGGGGTTAAGTGGCTTCCCACCATCATAAGGCTGTTTAGTAGAACCCTGAAACAGGCATTCATGCACACCGACCATGATTTTATGTCCAATTCTCAGCAATTCTAAATTTCGCATGTTACAGTTTCCATATCTGTACATAGGCAGGTCGCAAATTGGAAGTGGGAATGAAAATGAGAGGATACTGATAATCAGTCTCTAGGGGAAGCAACCCGGGGTTATGTTGCTTAGCTGACATTGGGGTGACAGTTCCTTATGGACCCCAGCCCTCTTGGAAGTGCTGGCTCTCTGCTGATCCCCCATGGCTTCTGTCCATGAGGATTCAATCAGACTCAGACCACTGGCCGGGGTGGGGGGCAGGAGAACTGTAAATCTGGGAAAGCTGCAAGTATTCAGGGTCTTGAACTTTATCAGGTTCCAATGTGTGATTGTGAAAGTAAAGAGCAGAGAAACGACAGCACTCAGTAAATCAAATGTGGAGAAGATCAGGACTGTCAGAGGCAAGAGAAAAACAGACCCTGGGCACAAACCCCACTGAAAAAAAACTGCAGGGAGGGGAAGGCTTTCATGTTCCCTCCAGACTTTGCCTTCTGAAAAACAAATCTCTTCTCTGTCATTTTATCTAGAAAACCATATTCTTTGTTATGTCCTATGGATTTCTTTTTTTAAAAGTTTTCATTATTGAGGTTTAGATCTTGTTTGAGAATATGAGGTGATATAAGGAAAAACAAAATCAGTTGAAAAAAACGTCTGGAATGACCTAGAGTTTCCTCTGTTCTTCTATCATAATTGTTTCCCATAGCTTCTCATATATATATATATATATATATATATATATATATACACACACACATATATATACATACGTATTTAAATTTTTTATTATACTAAAATAAGTCTTACATATATAGCAATAATAAATTGGAAGGTAAAAATATGAGAAAAGTATAATTGGATGACCAAGTCTATTTAGTTAGTTATTTCCATGGCCAACCCCTTGCCCTCCCGTCGTAGCTAATACCAGCCCTCAAGGTTACCCTCCTTCATGTTGACATCTGTCCATTCACTCCCATCTACTTTCCAGTGATGCCCAGGAGTGGGATTCTTTTCTTGGTGCAGAGGATGAAACTCAAGATTACTCTCTTTGTCTTATAGAAGCTGCTGGAGTCTGCTACTGGCATTTGCAGGGGAACAAGGAATGTTTCCTCTTCAAAGGCACCAAATGCAAGTAAAAGACCTATGTTAGTCTCATCCCCTCCCCTTTCCTACCATAATGCAATAAATAAAGTCCTCACTGCTGGTTTGTAGAAAAAGCCTGAGACCTCTAGTGAATGGCAGGTCTAGAAGTTGAATAAGTGTTCAAAGTTCTTTTCTGGGAATAAATTTAGCTCCAAGGGATAGTTGGATCCCATAAGAAACTGAAATTTGATGATGGGTATATGAGCCTATTACAATATAGGTATTGATAATAACAATTCCCACTTAGATTAGACTACATGCCAGGTATTATGAACACATCACATATAATGAATTTTTTAAATCTTCTCAATAATCCTATAAGAAAGGTAATTTTATCATCCCTATTTTACATAGGAGGAAACTGAGATACAGAGAGGCAAGGCTATTTGTCTTGTTCATATAGTTAAGTGGTGAGGTTAGGATTTAAACCCAGGCTGGATGGCCTGAAGTCTAGACTCCTAGAAAGTCATTCAGTGTGTGACATAGAGACCATTCCTTCCTTATAAACTCACTGGGAAACCTAGAGGACAGTCTGAATAGTCTGAGTCTGGATACTTTTCTGGAGAACAAAAAAGGCTCCAACATCTCTCTAAACCTTGGAAGTTGTCTGTGTTACTTTGCCTAACAGTCTGGACAGAAGTGCCAGCCTTCTAGACAAGTAAACACTTAAAAGCTGGGACTAACTCTTCTAGTTCTTCCTGTGTAGTGCATACTTAGTAATACTGGCAGGTACTGGAAAGTGGAGGATTGCAAATGGGTAGACAACCCTTTTGTCCTAATTCTCTGCATATTTGCAACATTGCTGAAAAGGCAGGTCATTTTTTCTGGATAGCAAATGCAGTAATTTCTAATTTCTTGAGTCCCATTTTTTCTTTAATTGACTCAAGACATGTTAAATAATCCTTGGCAAGTCTCCAAAAGCTTATCGTCCTTTTTTGTTTCCCTTTAGCAAAACCTTCCAATGGGTGGGGGTGGGGGAAATTAGAAAGGCCTCTGAGCTAGGACAGTTCTTGGGCAGTACTATCTGAAACCTGACCCTAGAATTGGCATTGCCTGCACCCAATGATACCAGCAAAATCCATGGAAAGTTCAGGTCTAGTCTGCTAAGTGTATTGGAAGTTTCTGTGTGTTTCATCTTCTTGGGAACAAAACTGATCCCATTTGCTCTCCTAGAAATTCACTGATTCAAGAAGATTTTTCACATCCCCAAGACTGAGTGAGAGGGGAGGGAATAGATGGTGGATGGTTTTGAAGTCACCTTATTTGGAGGAGGGTTCAGAGAAAGAGGCAACTTAAACTTCCTCCTAAGCCCAGCATGAGGTGACAGACAGAAACTGAAGAAAGACGCTGGAGTGCCTTTTGGAATTCAGAGTCCTGTCTCCAGCATAACCTGAGAAGAACAGATGGGAAGGCTGTAGAAGTGGGACGAAGCTCGCCCCGCCCCCCTCGGGGAAGGGGCAGGGTGTCTCATCTGCCACTCCAGCTTCTTATCCTCCAAAGTGGTTAAAGGCTTTTGACCAAGTGGAATATGAGGAAGGTTCCATCCAATTAAGATGAGGCAAAACATAGGTGGGTGGGGGGACCCGAAAACAGGGCGTCTGATTCTCCAAGCCCACTTTTCGGTTCTGGATCAAGGGACTGGATAGTCTGCTTCCGCTATGGTAAAAGGGAAGGCATCACCCCAAGGACTATGTCCAAGACCCAGCTGGCAATCCTGGGCCTTATTTAGTGATGCCAGTAGTAATTCATAATAATAAACATCTCACTTCATAAGGAAACCCAACCTGAGAATGACTGTCAAATGGCTGGACCTCTGCCCCCACCTGCCCGCTGTTAGCCACTGAGTCCACACCTTCCCTTCAGCCTCACTCTAACCCAGCTGCCCAGTTCCACCCTCCACTTACTGACTGGGGTTCAGAAGAAGTTCTGCTTACCCGGGGCAGAGATGTGGAGTAACACTGCCCCTCAGCAAACCGGTAGGGGAAGGAAGGGGTAGTTTGGCTTTGTATTAGAAAAATCATCAAAATGGGAGTAGTTTCGGCCCCAGTGAGCTTGATTTAGTTCTTCTGTGAAGTGCAGGGGCATTTCTGGGGAGCCCAGCTGCGGTCTGGAGGCCCAGAACTCCCGACACCTCGGTACCCGGCTGCCTGGGGACCTCCACTGTCGCGGCGCAGCGGCCCGAGCCTTGAGATCTGGGCCGCTGAAGTGGATCTCAGGGTGTCGGGGAGCAACCCGGCCGCGGGGAGGGAGGCCGGCGCCGCTGTGGAATGTCTTTATCGGGATCCCAGGGCCACATGCTTCTCCCGCGCTTCTTTAAGCGATCACAGAAAGACACCTTTCGATCTTTGGTCAGACATCTTGGGCCTTAATAGCTAAATTTATTTGGTTTTAAGCGGCCTTGGGAGAAGCAGGGAAGGAAAATCTGTCGTCGGTTATTGGGTGGCCTAGATAACAAGCTTTAGAAAGAGAGGGAAGAAGAAAGTAAAAAGGTTAATGGATGAAGGGAGGGCTAGAAGGCGCCCAGCGTGGGGCTTTTACAGCGGCCCTCCCCCGGCCGCCCCCTTATCGCGGCCCTAACTTACCCGCGGCGTATGAAGTACATTAAGTCACGTAAACAGGGAGCGGAGAGGAATGCCACCGCGGTGACCTTTCGTGCGCCGCCGCAGCTCGCCCACCTCCGCGCCGCGCTGGCGGCCGCCGGCGGCGCGCGGGGTCGGCCCGGGGCTGGGGGCGAGGGGCCGCGGGGCAGGGGCTCGACCGCTGCCGCCCCGGCCCCGCGTCGGCCCTGCGTGCTCCTGACCCAAAGTGACCGGCGGCGGGACCAGAGGCCGGGAGCCGGGGCCAGGGGCGGCGGCGACCTCTCGACTGCGCCGCTTTCGCGTTTCCGCCGCCACCACCTGACATTTCCTAGGGAGCATTTGAAATCCACCGTCAAGACTCGGGCGATGGCCTGTGTGGGACTGACAGCGGCTGAGTGTGGGGGACACTCCGGGACCGGCCAATGCGCCTGGACGCGGGCGGGGGCGGGGGCGCCGAGGTGACCCCGTGTCCTACGGCGCAAACGTCCCCGGGAGAGGAAGAAATATGGTACAAGCGCGAAGGTCCCATAAATCTGGTTTTAGAAAAATTATGAGGGTAAAGTTATGTTTGAAGTCAGAAATTGTATCCTTTTTCCGTCTGAAATGTTGCCGAGGAGTCAGGAGCTTGGTGAAACGATAATCGAACGCACTAACATTTGCGGGGTACAGGCGTGTGGTGGCGCGGGTTCCTCCGGAAGCAGCACGCAACTGGGACCCAAACACCTTTTCCCGTTTGGCTGCAGGGCCTCCGCCCCCAGCCCCATTGGCTGCGGTGTTCAGGACCGACTGGAATCACGAATGGTGGTGCGGCTGTGCGGCCCAAATAAATCAGCTTGGGAACAGGCCGCGCCTCAAGCCAGCCCCTCTTCAACCGCGAGGAGAGCGGCAGAGGGACGGCCCGTCCCGGAGGGGCCACTCCTTGGATCTGAATAGTCAGTAGAGAGACGATTTCGTTTCCGATTAGCAAACCCCAAAAGAAGAGACAGGCGGAAGAAAAAGGAAAGAAAAGAAAAATAAAATTCTAAGAATATGATTATCTAGCTGGGGTATTTGAGGGGACCTTCAGCTCTGGGTCTCTCCTTGATTTGGGGTACACTTCTCCCCTCCACACCCCGTTTTGCCCGCCTTCCAGAACCAGCTGGGTCTCTCAGAGTGAAGGCTTAGGACCCCTGGGGGTTGAAATGGTTCCCAGGGCCAGCATTGAGAAACTGCAAACTGGAAGGGTCAGGCCGCCTGCTTTCTGACTAATTCAACCGCACGGATTAAACAGTTTTGTTATATTTTTTCAGTTAACTGACAAGAACCATTTCACTTTCCATTTCTTCCTTTGGTTGGAAAACTAGTCTTAAAAATAATTTGTGACCCTGCAAAGCAGCGGACAAACCTTTTACCGCCTCTCTTTTTGAGGCACTATTACAAAGAGAATTGGAATCTGGAGAGCAAAATGCCGTTCACTTCTTAGAACCCTCACGCTGTGGTGTCGGTTAGTGTCCGTCCCGCGGTTCACCTCTGCCCCCAGCAATCGGGGCCAGCGCACCCTCACAGGGGCCTCCGCCTAGTTTCGGAAAAAGCAGGTCCCTGGGGGTTAGCTATTGTCCAAAGAAATTCTCACGGGCACCCTCGGCCCTTGCAAATATACAGCCACACACAACAGGAACCAGGTTCGCGCCAGGGCTTGGTTTTCCTCGGGGCTCCGGCTGGGAGGCCGATCACAGGTTGGACTCTACTTGAGCCCGAAGGTTTGTTCACCCGTCTTCATTAGAAGTCATCTTAGTGAAATAAGAATTGTTTTTAAATGGCTTTTAACAGCAAACCTGAGAAACATTTCATAACAGTTGGACTCAAAGGAAATCCAATGTTCACATTTTTGTAACTGCTAACAAATGTGCTTCTGAAAAAAACTCAGTCTACATAATATTTTGGTCGGAACCCAGGTAAAAAGCAAAAAGAAAAAGCTTTCGAAGCCCAGGTGGCTGCCAGACGCCCGGCTCTGTCTCTGGTAGTCGCGATCGATCGAACTCAGGTTTAATGTTAAAGCCCCTGGATCCGGCTCCGGGGGCCAGTATCCGTTCCAGAGTTTTCTACCTTCTACCTTTCCGAACGGCGGCCGCGCTGAAACCGGGAGCTGCCGCAGTGATTGGGGGAGGCAAAGAGGGATGTCATAAAAGTGACTAAATTGGATGAGAACGGTTTATGGACCTTCTCGATAGCAATTTAAAATTCAGAGGTGTTTAGCAGCAATTTACAACGAAGAATGAAAGAAAAAGAATGATCGCCCACTTCCTCGATTCTGCTTCCACCACCCCCGCGCTGCCAGGCCCTACTCGCGTCTCCCCCTGGGACACACAGGTTCACAACTCACAGTTGTATGGAGAGGGAACGTACACTTAGCGACGAAGTCTCACAATCTCTGGAAATCGTGTTTTACAATACCCCCAGATCTCTTGGCAAAAGTCTGCTTAGGTTCCTCTCCCTTCCCCACTGAAAAAAACACAAAAACAAAAACAAAAACCAGAGCCCAAAAGCTTTGAGGAAGACTGACCTTTAGAAAATCATTTACTTCGATTTACCTGGGGGGAGGGGGGGTGTAAAAATCCATTCCCACAACATAACTCCGCCTGCCCTAGTTAAAATTCTCTCTCCGCAGCCTTCTGGGGTCACGTCTGTCGGAAGAAATCCTTTTTTTGAGAGAAAGGGAGCGAGATATATATCACGGTTCCTGCAGCGGGCGAACTTGCGGCTGCTCGACTCGCTGCTGACAGATCCGCACTGATAACCCCGCGACGTTCATTTCCAGTCCCTTTGACGGCTAAGGGCCGTATCAGTTTGTACACAGTTGTGATAACAGTTTGGAGGGAGCGAAGAAGGGGTGTGTATGTAAGGGTGGGGGCGGGAAGCGGTATTTAGTGCTGAGTCTCGGGAAGGTGAACCCTACCCTCCACCCCCTTTCCAACGACTTCTGTGAGACTTACCTGAAGTTCTCCAGGGAAAACTCAGAGCAAATGGGACACAGAAACTCCGAGTATCTTTGCGCACCACTGGCGTGGAAGCCCTTTTCCATCCTGCGCACCTCATTAACCTTTATGTGCGTATACTACCCCGATTAATAAATTCACAAAGCTCAGCTGGGGAGGGCCGACATAAACTTCCCGAAAATTCTCAGGCACTTAGCAATATTTCTAAAAAGCGGGGCAGAGGTAGGGCGCTGGCCACTCGAGGTCCTTTTTTTCTTATATCCTACAACTCTCGACTCCCTGGGGCCACCGCGACCTGCGCTCCAGGGTCTCCAGAGAAGGTCGGGGAAAGTTTAAGGTAGGTCACACAAAAATGCAGAGCAAAAAGCTCGCGTACTGTGGAGGGAGGAGCGGGGAAGGCCAGCGGAGCAGAAAGTGTTTCGCCTTCATTCTGGGGGCGCGCTGACCCGGGAGCGGGAGTGTCCCGCCGCCTAGGCTGCACCGGGCCGTGAAACGCCAGCACCTCTCGGGCCACCAGGCCGCCCCCGGGGAGTGCGTGTGTAACTGGGGGCGGAGGAAAGTGCTCGGCCGCAGGACGGGTGTGGGTCCCCAGCCAGGTCAGGCGCTCAGCCACCTCCGCCCCTCCCCCGGTGTCCCGGGGCTCGGCGCCCGCTGGAAGGACTCTCCCCACCACTCTCCCGGGACGGCACTCACTGCTCAGCCCACACCCGCAGGCTGCTCCGCGCTTATTGTCTGCCGGGGCGGCGCACTCCCCTCCCTTCCCCTCCCCCACCCCGCCGCAGTCCCCTCCCCACCCCTCTACTCTCCACCCCTGGCTCCCTCCTCCTCCTCCTCCGCTTCACCTCTAGGGCCCAGCTGCTAGCGCGGCGCAGTTCCGACCCACAGCCTGGCACCCTTCGGCGAGCGCTGTTTGTTTAGGGCTCGGTGAGTCCAATCAGGAGCGCAGGCTGCAGTTTTCCGGCAGAGCAGTAAGAGGCGCCTCCTCTCTCCTTTTTATTCACCAGCTGCGCGGCGCAGACCCCGGACTCGCGCTCGCTCGCCAGCGCCTTCGGCCTCTCCCGACGCGCCCGAGCACCCTCCGCGGCGGTGGTTCTCCATGCTCCGCGCCCACCCAAGGTTCGACTTCTTCCTCCCCGTCCCATTCCCCTCTCTATGCTCCCCCGCTCCTCCCACCCATCGCGGGTCCTTTGACCTCATCTCCTCGGCCCTCTGCGGGCTGCGGCTCCTCTGAGGGTGTCCCCTTTCTCCACTGCTTGCATGCTGTAGCGGTTCCCAGGTTCTCGGGACACCACGGACCAACTTCTGGTATCTTTTCCTCTCTCCGAAGCGCTTATCTGCGCTCAACCTTATCTTCGAGTTATCTCGGCGCAAAGGGGCGGGAGCCGGCCGTCAGGCGGGCGGAGAGACATATTTCTTGCTATCTAACCGGGGTCTCTTCATGGACGTTTATTTTGGTCTGCTATCTTTGGCGAGCCCAAGCGATTTAGAAAGGCAGTTCGGAGAAGGCCAGCCCGGCAGGATTTCACCTCTGTTCTCCACCCCTCCAAGGCTCCCTGCCATTCTTCCTGCTCTCCACTTTGGGGTGACCTCGGCTCCGGGGCGGTATCGGGTCCCCCCTTCTCGTCCCCCCTCCTTTCCTCTGCTCTCCGCTCCACCCCGCTAGTCCGATTCCGGAACGCTCTGGCCTTGCCACCGCCGGGGCTGACCGCGGGGTGGGGGGCGGGGGTGAGCGGGCGTGAGCGCTACGCTCTGCGTCCTACACGCGCGCGCGGTGCCTAAGGTGTGCCGTGCGGGGACGCGGGTTGGGCGTGAGACTCCCACCCGGCGGGCACCCCGCACTGCCCCTACCCGGGACGTCCGGGACTGCGTCTCCGCCGCAGCGCCCCACCTTCCCCGACTGAGTTGTATTTCTCTCTGGGGCTTGCGCTCCGTCTCGCCTGCGCAGTCCGGGAAGCTCTGGGAGAGCCAGTATGGAAGAGCCCCGCAGTTTCGTTTTCACGGACAGGTTGTCTTCCTCATGCTAGTGCTTTTCACGCGGTCAGCCCACAAACTGTAGCCGTGCGAGCGAGCGGCACCCTCAGGGAGGCTGGATAAGGCAGCGCAACATGCACAGCTGCTTAGAAAGTTCTTTTGTGTGTCTTCCACCGGGAGGGAGACACTTAGGGGCGGAAGGAAAACCTTGTCCACCTCGCCGTAAGCCTGGGATCTGGCGCCTGCGTGCGGATGAAGGATGCCGTGGGGTGGCTGGGAGGTGAGGTGAGCTAGAGGACCCAACCCGAGGGTGCGGGTGAGGGGTGGTGGGTGTCTTGATCCTAGGAGGACTTGGGCAACCCCACAGGGTCCATATGCCTCTCCTCCACCAACCCCCGTGCCCTTGGCAGAAAGGGAGTCTTTAAGGAGTTCCAGTAGTTAGTAAAGGGAGAGGAAGTGAGACGTCGTGTACAGTCTGCTGCGCTTTCGGTAACCCCTTTTTTGTTTCTCCTCCCATCCTGCCTCCTCCCTCTCCCCCCGCCCCCGCCCCGACCTCAGGAGCTAGAAAGCAGCTCCTAGCTGTGCCGGACCGTGGATGGCCTTGACTGACGGCGGCTGGTGCCTGCCGAAGCGCTTCGGGGCCGCGGCTGCGGACGCCAGCGACTCCGGAGTCTTTCCAGCGCGGGAGCCCTCCACTCCGCCTTCTCCCATCTCCTCCTCTTCCTCCTCCTGCTGCTCCAGGGGTGGGGAGCGCGGCCCCGGCGGCGCCAGCAACTGCAGGACACCGCAGCTCGACACGGAGACGGCGGCTGGACCCCCGGCCCGCTCGTTACTGCTCAACCCTTACGCCTCGCATCCCTTCGGGGCTCCCCACGGACCTTCGGCGCCCGGGGTCGCTGGCCCCGGGAGCGCCTTGTCGAGCTGGGAGGACCTACTGCTCTTTACTGACCTCGACCAGGCCGCGACCGCCAGCAAACTGCTGTGGTCCAGCCGCGGCGCCAAGCTGAGCCCCTTCGCACCCGAGCAGCCCGAGGAAATGTATCAGACCCTCGCCGCCCTGTCCAGCCAGGGGCCAGCCGGTTATGACGGCTCGCCTGGAGGCTTTGTGCATTCGGCGGCTGCCGCAGCAGCAGCAGCCGCGGCTGCGGCCAGCTCCCCGGTCTATGTACCCACCACCCGCGTGGGGTCCATGCTGCCCGGCCTGCCGTACCTGCAGGGAGCCGGCGGCGGGCCCTCCAACCACGCGGGCACCGCGGGCGCGCACCCCGGCTGGCCCCAGGCCTCGGCCGACAGCCCCCCGTATGGCAGCGGAGGCGGCGCGGCTGGCGGCGGGGCCGCGGGGCCCGGCGGCGCCGCTTCAGCTGCGGCACACGTCTCCGCGCGCTTCCCCTACTCGCCTAGCCCGCCCATGGCCAACGGCGCGGCGCGAGAGCCCGGGGGCTACGCGGCGGCTGGCGGCGGGGGCTCCGGCGGCGTGAGTGGAGGCGGCGGCGGCAGCCTGGCGGCCATGGGCGGCCGCGAGCACCAGTACAGCTCACTGTCGGCTGCACGACCACTGAATGGGACGTACCACCATCACCACCACCACCACCCGAGCCCCTACTCGCCCTACGTGGGTGCGCCACTAACGCCCGCCTGGCCCGCTGGGCCCTTCGAAACTCCAGTGCTGCACAGCCTGCAGAGCCGAGCGGGAGCTCCGCTCCCGGTTCCGCGTGGCCCCAGCGCAGGTAAGGGTTTGTGCGCAGCGTTCGGGCGGGGTGCTGGGACGCCAGGGCGCTAACAACACCTACATGACTTGGGTCTAGCTTTTAGGACTCTACTGTCAGTGCCCTGAGGTCAGCTTGGCCCCAGGGAGGATTTGCTGACCTGTGGCAGGGCGACCAGAGTCTGGTAACGTTGATTTGGCCCAGTTTATATGCCTCTGCCTTGGAGAAGCTCGAGGGACTAGAACAGTGAATGGGACAGGCAGTGGGAAACCAATGAGCCCAGGAGGGAAGTGACCCTGCTGAAGCCCGGTGAAGACCCTACTGGCAAACACACGCAATCTCGCCCAATTTAACTCTCCAAAGATGAGTTGGGTATGTTTCCTGCAGGGGAGTATTTTAGAGTGAAAATGAATCCAAGGACTTAGTTAGCATCCTCCCTCTTCTCAGAAAGGAGGAGAGAGAAAGTAGAGGACACCTGGCCTGGCCAGCCTTCTGACTCCCAAAGAGAAGCTGGCGGGCAGTCACTTACCTGGGGCACCAGCTGGGCCAGCCTATCTGGGGAGGCTGCCCGAGCCTGCCACACCCATTCTTCCAGCTTCCAGCCCACCACATTTTCATTCTAATTCCACTCATACTTTCCCAGTGTCTGGAGGCAATTTAGGGTGAGTTGGAAAAAGACCGTGGTCAAAATACCTGGAAATACCCCACTTTGAAAAGTGTTTTGTTCTCCCTTAACCAGAAGGGTGTGAACTACTATCCTGTGAACAAAGGCACTTTGGCTTCTTAGCCAAAAGCATTCTAGGTCTTTTTTTTGGTGCTTTCAGGGGTCTGTCGTTATATTTAACCTGTTTGATAACCTGATTCAAGATTTTTTTTTTTTTTTTTCCTGTTTGAGGAGGTGTGGGAATCACCAGTAAAGAGTAAAGGAAGGCATATCACTCAGAAATATCCAGCCAGTGCTCTTGTGCCCAGGTCTGGGCTTAGCAGTCTCTGCTCTCCATTTAGGGACAGCATGTGTTTTAGGGGCCCTGATTGGTTAGGATAAAGTGAGGAATTGCCAACCTGGTGTTCAGAAGTCATACTGGAAACACTGATGGCCTGAAATCTGATTTGAACAGTTCTTTCCTAGTAATACTGAGAGGGAGCAAAAGGATTTTTTGGTAATAAACCTTTCCTCTCTGAGATCTCAGTCTCAAAAGTCTTTTTTTTCCCCTGCAAGTCTTTTTCAAGACCATCTTTAATTCCAGTGGGGGTGGGGCCCTGAGACTAGAGAAACAGCACTAGCACTCCTGCTGCCACGTAGGGACCCAAGTCTGGCTCCTGGGGGCTTGAGAGAGAGATGAGGACTCTTCAAAGGATGGGAAAGGAGGTAGTGTTTAAAGTGTGAGGTTTTGTCAATCAGGAATCCTGCTGAGAATCCGAAAGGTGAGTTGGGCTGGGGATACCTATAGTTGGAGCCAAACCCTTCAGCCCTTTGGGTTTGGGAACACAGCTTGATCTCCAGATTTCTTTCCCCTAGGACTTTTACCTTTTTCACAGGACTGAGAAAGAGTAGTTCAAAACAGTCTTCATTGCAGACAAGTTTTAAGTTTCTTTTCTTTTAAACAGCCTCGTCTTTCACTGATTTTTGCACCTTCAGATAGGACATGGTAAAATGAGAAACTCTTCTGTAGGCCTGAAGTATGTTAAGTGGGGGAAAAAGCTGAACCAAAAATGAGAAGGGCTTTGGAAAAAGTCTTTAAAGAAAGCTACTTTAGAGTAAGCCAGTCTGACCCTAACTTTGCTTGTCCTCTCCTGTGTTCTCATGCTAGAGAGACCTTGGTTCCCAGGCCCTCTCCTCCCAGTTTACCTAGCTCGAGTCCCTTCTCTTTGATGTGTAAAAACAAGCCATTTTTAGAGACACCTTTAACTGAACTGTCTCAAGCTGCATAATGTGGAGGCCTCAGAGGACCCACTGTGCTTAACCTGGAACGACACTGGCTGGCCCTCTCTCCTGGTTCTATCACTTCCCAGCTATGCTGGGGGAGATGAGGAGGAGGTGGAAACTGCTGAACAAGCTTCCAGCACAATCACATTTTGTAATTTTTATTAAAAAATCCAGCATGGTCTCATTTTATTCCGTTAAAGGTTTGTAACTGCAGTATAAAGGGTGAGGAGAAATAGGAAGGGAATGGGAACTATAGGTTTTATTTTATTAAAAATAAACTTTCTAAATTTTATTTATCCAAGAGGACATTAAGTTTTATCTTTGCGTTTTCAGATGACTAGAGATTTACCTGGAGAGTCCCACTGCCTTCTCCTCTGAGTTTATTGTTTCTAGCCCAGGGGAAGGAGTCCAGGCATAGGGCTGGGTTCTTTCTCCAGGGAATGCCCCACTCTATGGAGAAGGGGCTCTGATAGGTAACATTTTAAAGTCAACAACAAAGACAAATACCTTGTTTAACTTCAGTGTCCTTGAAGTCCTGAGCATTTTACTGATTACCGTAGTCAATAGTGGCTTTAAGGGCAGAGAAGAATAAATCTTTGTGATGTGTTGTAAGTTGCAGTATCCCCATGACAACTCTGAACTCCCAGTTCTGTAGGATGCTAGTTTCACTTAAACTTATTTCTTGAGGAGGAAGGAGACTTGTTTATCTGGGGAGAAATAGTAATAATGGAATTAGTTTTTTATGCCAACATCACATTTTATATCTTCATAAGAAACAGTTGATGGCAGAAACAAACTAAAGTGCTCAGGAATGAGAAGGGATAGAAAGGGCTCACTAGCTCACATAATCGTCAAGTAAAATTCTAAAGTGTAATGTTTATTTACATTACAAATTGATTCAGAAATGCTGCTTAAGGAAAGCCAAATTGGAACATTTAAATCCTCTATAATATAAATACTCCTAACAGGCGTTATTTATTTTTAAAACACTACTTAAAAAGTACTTAGTAAGGACCTTACTTAATAAGTACCTTTCTCCTTTAAGATAATACTATTCATATTTAAGGGATGTAATATTACAACCATTTACTCTTAAAGATTTTTTATTAGCAAATTTAGATTAGTCATGAACTCCCAAAACCTAACCAGATAGCAAAATGACATAACCATAATTTAAATAGATTGAATAAGTTGGAAATTGAGTGTAGGGAAATAGGAAACAGTCGTACTTAGCACTGGGACTGTCTTGGTAATATTCAGAATCAATAAAGTATCAACCGCGTGTAGAAACTTTTGCAGATAGAAGCAATTAGACCCACTTCAAAATTTTAGTGTTTGGTCCCTGTGGTATGAACATTACACCTAACATTTATCTCTGCTTATTAATGTTAATGCACCCCCCCCAAAGAGAGACCTGAATCGTTTTCTAATTAACTGACACTAGTGCCCAAGAACAGTTATTTCCAGGTTCAGCTGTCGATTTTTAGGAGGGGAAAAGGAAGGACTACAGACAGAAAATACATTCAAAATTTGCTTGAGGTTAAATAAAGTTAAGAAGGACGCCTTCCCGGGGTATATGTGGTTGGGAGCACGGGGTCAGTGATCAGTGTTAATATTGTGTGACTTGTACGTTTTCGGCAAGTGGCACACCATAGTGCTGACGGACTTCAATTTTTAAAGCCAGACAGCTGGAAAGGAGGGATCTGGGGACTCAAACTGACCTCCCCAAGGTTCATCTCAAACCAGGTCCTTAGAGATAAAAGGCTAAGGATTCGGCTTAGTCTTCTGGTACCACCTTTACTGTTTTGTTTTTTAAAGTGGTGCCAAAGTATTAGACAAATCCTCAGCAGATCGAGAGCCACGACACCAAGAGCCGGCTTGGCGGGTGGGCAGAAAGAACTTTCTGGAAGCGGGGGCGGGGAAGCCGGGTAGCGCGTCGCCCACCTGGGGAGTTGGGGTCTTCGGGTGCCTGCGGGGATGCGTGGGCTTGGCGCGGTCTCACCCGCCCTCTCCTCGCTGATCTCGCCGCAGACCTGCTGGAGGACTTGCCAGAGAGTCGCGAGTGCGTGAACTGCGGCTCCATCCAGACGCCGCTCTGGCGGCGGGACGGCACCGGCCACTACCTGTGCAACGCCTGCGGCCTCTACAGCAAGATGAACGGCCTCAGCCGGCCCCTCATCAAGCCGCAGAAGCGCGTGGTGAGTGCGAGCGCCGCCCGCCCCTGCAGCGCGACTCCGGGCAGCGTCCCTCCTGGGCCCCGGGCGCGCTCGGCCCAACTCGGCCCAGTCGCCTCAGGCGTCCCCGCGGGGACAGGTGCGGCGCGGCTCGCGTCCGCCTAGGTCTGAACTGAGCGTCAGAACCTTGCCCTGTGGTTCATCCCCCCACTCCCCTCCGGCCATTTCAGCACTCGCCCGGCGGCGCCTGCGCGGAGATTAATCCAAAGCTAGCGTCCGGGGAGCGAAGACAGCCTAGTTTGAACAAAGGAAATGACCCTAAGTGAAGGGGATTACAAAGAAAGAAAGAAAAAGGGAAGGTGTGCAGTGCTCTATACTTTCTATCTCAAGAGGTACTTGTAAAAGCACAGAAATCATTTTGCAAGGATGCACAAGAAATGTGGTACCCTTTGGGAGAAAAGCGCTGAGTGTAGTGACCCAAGTCGGGCGAAGGAAAGAGATGTTGTCACTGTACTCTTCGATGTGGTTTGAATTCTGTGCTTGAAAACTGTGCTCGTTCACAACTCCTGCTCCTAATAGAACATGACAACAAACCTACTCTCCCTGTCCCTCCAACCAGACTCATTTGGGGTTCCCTTTGTCGCTTCTGCCTCTGGGTCTTCCTCCACCTCCTCCCAAACTCCGTACGGTTGGATTGCCCTTAAGTGTGGTGAAATTTTATTTTTGTTATTTTGAAATCTGACCAGAGAGTTACATAGAACTTGAAAAAAATGCAGTCTGTATATTCACAAGGTAGACATTTTCGACAATTCGAATACACTTTTTGTCTTAAAATATGGGAACTCTGATTTTTTTCAGGGATGAATTTCATTGTCATTGTTATATGTCTTTTAGGGTATTTACTGTCCTAGTGATTAGAGAAAATAAATGAAAGCTTTCACAAACCCCACTGTAATGCTGACATTTGTTTAGACAAGTACTCATACTCTAATGTCTTTTAAAGTAAAATATTTTATAGTTAGATGCCAGACATCTTAAGTATCTAAGTAATTTATTTGTTATACTCTAATTAGCAGGAACAAATGCTACACATGTTGTTTGTGTTAAATAGATTAGAGTGAAATTGCATCACAATGTATGTCTGACACCTTAAAGAGAAGCAATTAGTTTTATGGTTGTTTTGTTTTTAATGCATTTAAAATAAAGTGACGGGTTAATTTAGCAAGTGTATGTGCCTTAAACTTGTTACAACCCCCTTCAGATTAAAATTTTCTTCCATGGGTAGCCTTAACTTCAATACTTGACTTTATAGTTTTCATTTTTCTAACATGCATCATATTACAAAGAACAAATAATGGCAAGAAAAAAATCCTAGAACATTTTTTTTTCTTGTTTTTGTTTATTAGCCAATTGTATGAGAAATAAAATTTACTTATTTTGGAAAGACTACATACTATGTGAGCTAGGAAAAGGTAACATTTTCTCAAGATTGAGCTAAAAACTGGTAGCTGGATAGGTCCTAGCTGCATTTTACATTTGATTTAGTAATGTCCATATTTAGATAGTGCCATTTGTTTTGTGCACTTAACAGAGTAAAAATAACCAGAAACCGCCCCCATCCCTTCTACCCCAGCTTTTAACATCTGAATCAGTTTTCCTTCTGTATGGCAGGTGTCTTGGCAGTAACCAAGGTCAACCAATATGCTTTTTAAGTGGGTTATAAATGGTGCCAATTGAAGGGTGTGTCTATCAATTAGGGCTCCTTGTGAGCTTCTTATTTATGATTTTGATGGATCTAGCTTAGTTCTCAGAAAGAGAATGTTGAACCCAAGTTTGTTTAGCCAGCAGTACAGAACCAATCACTATGAATTTGAACTCGTAATACATTGTAAAATAAGAGATTTATGGTGTAACTTGAATTCCTTGTCAGTGATGAATATAACTGAGATCACTTGTTACAAGGAACTTTTATAACCCATTCACCTTCGTTTCACATGTTTATGGGGACTGGCTTCACTTATGATCTGCAGTTGACAGTCATAAAGTTCTTTGTTATAATGGCAAATTCTGATAACAAGTTTGCTCCACATTGGCTCCAAATTCCACTGGAAACTCATAAATGACCTGTTTATAAAATGAACCTTCCTGTCCCTCGTTTACTGATTTCACATTTATGAAGAGAAAGAAGTGCTCTCCTAGGGTAGTATTTCCTTTTATCCACAAAGAATAAAACCCCTGGTGTGTCCGTCAGACTGTATATTTTCATCACTTTAGCAAAGCAGTTTCTCAAGTAGTTCTCCTGTCTGCCAAGTTCATTGACTTCAACCAGAAGTCAGGTCAAATCTTAGCACTGACCTCTTAGAAATGTCAGTGCTCAGAGGTTTACCGCATCTCTTTGTATAACTTGTTGGTAAAGAGTAATGTTAAATAGAGGAGCCAAATGTAAATGCAAAAGTCAATTTCATCTTTCAAATTTGCCATCAAAGGATTTGGATATCTGTCTTTCAGTCTGTGAGCATTCAGTACATGCTCAAGTTATATGTATTTTCTGACAAAATTATACAATTTAACAGTTTATAGTTGTCCATTCTGTACAGCTTTGTATCCTAAGTAAATCAGCATAGTTAGCTAACTTTCCAGATTCTGTAACTTGCAACTTGCTTTGGTCCCTAGGTTTCCCCTATAACCTTTCTTTTTTTTAAAACTGAAGTTAAGCAACAACAAAAAATTTTAAACTGTCCCATATCTAAGTAATTGAAAAGCTACTGAGATTTTACTGTTCTGGGGTAGAAGTTACTCTAGCTTAAATTTTCATTCTTTATAATTTCACATAATTTAGAGGAAATAAAATCCCTTTAAGATGTTATGGGCATAATGGGAACATGGAAATTGGGAGTGCTGGTCTTTTCTGGTAATACCAGTCTTTTCTGGTTATACTAATACTCTGGTAATAATCTTTTGTATGAACAAAAGTTGTTTATTATGTTGACAAAGTAAACAAATTAGAATCACTGTATATGAGTCAATTAAATCTTTGCCATAAAAATTGCTTGTCTTTCGTAAAATGGATAATACAAAAATTCAGATAGCAGGTGATCTTGATATTATGGAATCTGCTAAAACAGATTTACACAATTTCGGGACATATTTCAAGGCACATTTTGCGTTTGATGTATGTAATAAAATAACTGATATTTGAAGAATTTCTTGTGCTGCTTTCTAGCCTTCCTCCCGGCGGCTTGGACTGTCCTGTGCCAACTGTCACACCACAACCACCACTTTGTGGCGCAGAAATGCTGAGGGTGAACCCGTGTGCAATGCTTGTGGACTCTATATGAAGCTTCATGGGGTATGCCACATATTTTGCTTATCTGTATACATGTTTAGTATCTTGTATGTACATGATGTGATTTCATCTTTTTAAGTAAAGGATGTAAAGGGAAAGTCTGATCTTTCGATATGCGCACTGCTAAGGATGCTATTATAATACAAAAACTGTTATGTTCTAGTAAGAAACAAATATTATTGTCAGTTTAATAAATCCATTGTAAGACATCCTAATTTTAGAAATATTAAAATGTGAAAAATGCATTTCAGAGTTGATAACATGGTAATAATGCTTTAAAAAACTGTACTCTTTACGAAGGGTAAAAATATGCATGGAACCAACTAGGAGTGCATGATAAAATTAAAAACTTTTTTGAAAGTCGTCAAATAGTTGAAGTTGTTTAAAACAGTAAATGTTTAGTTAAAGGAATAGATTCTCCCTGGTAAATCACCCCCATTTTCTCTGACGGAATCTCTGCATTTAATCAGGAAAGTATAGTAATGAGGGTGTGTAAAAATTGGATTGAAAGTTACCAAGTTCTCTTAAATGAGGACTTTCAGTACTAATGTTGGGCCTTTAGTTAAAGTTTGTTTTTTCTTCAATGTATTTATTAAAGTTAAACATTTGTGAAAATATTTTTAGGTGCCTCGACCACTTGCAATGAAAAAAGAGGGAATTCAAACCAGGAAACGAAAACCTAAGAATATAAACAAGTCGAAGGCTTGCTCTGGTAAATAATAATAATAAACTATTTGGTTGTTAAGTAAGCTTGGTGGCTAACCCTAACAGTATATGCATATTTATGAGGTTAATTTTGACTGCTGCAGGTAATAGCAATAATTCTGTTCCTATGACTCCAACTTCCACCTCTTCTAACTCAGATGATTGCAGCAAAAATACTTCTCCTACAACACAACCTACAGCCTCAGGGGTAAGTGTTAAAACATTTTAGACTCTTTCTAAGCTATTGGGTTGCCCGGTACTATATTATCTCAAATTTTATCTTATCTGGTAGTAAAATAGTCTAAACTCCTAGTTCAGTTCTGTTAGCTGCTACCTAAGAATAGTTTTTAGAGGAAATTACATTTAAATGTCAACAAAATGACAAACTTAAGTACTTTACAAATCTCTTAATTAAGATCTGTATCATTTTTTATGGTTAAATCAACCCAAGTAAAAGCAAGAAGATTTGAAGTGCTTTAAATTGTTTTAAAGTTTTTATCTGAGTTGATTTATATCAATATCTATTTATATCTATATATCTGGTATATACATGTATACATATCTATTTCTTATGTAAATCTGATAATTTAATTCCAGTGTCCATGACATTTAAATTACTTTTGCTTGTCATGTCAGTTTTAGTTTTTTTTTTTTTCCCTTTCTTTGAATATTATCTGCCCAAAGCCAAGTTCTTCAAGTGTGTCATGTGCTACTGTATTCATTGATCTTTTACCCAGCTGTCCTGCTGGGAGGCCTTACTTCTTTAAATGCACCTTAATTGTACCCAAGTGTATTTGGCCTTATGACAAACCTGTGAGCAGTTTCGTGAGGGATTCATGCCTCTGCACATAGAGTGGGGGGATGTCAGGGCCTCAGTGTAAAAAAGTAAAGCTGATTGAAATAGTTTTCCTCAAGTAAAAGTATTTTTCCTCCCTTAGTATTTACCAAATTTACTTGGAATGTTCTTTTAAAAAGACCCTAAAGAGATCCAGGGTGGGGACCTAGGCCGAGTGCCCCAGGTGATTCCCCGGGTGATTTTTAGGATTATACTGAGACAAAACACCTGCATTGTAATAATCCCAGTATCCTAAGTAATTGTTTTCTACTTCAGTTTTACCTTATTTGGGGTACTTAAACATACTGCAGATTCTTGCGCCCCACCCTGGAGTTTGAGTCAGTGTTTGGGGGTGGGGCTTGGAAATGAAGCGCTGAACCAGGGCCCCAGGTGAAAGGAGTCTGCTGCCCTCAAGGTGTCTTCAAACCGGGGTTGGAGGACCGCACAGTTCGTTTTTCTATCGTGGTAATTTTATTGACTTAAACAAAATGGTAAACCTTGAAATATTTTAAACTGTGCTTAAAATTATACTTGATATTTCTTTGTCCTCTGACCCACATTCTTTTGGACTTAGGAAACAAGAGGATCGGAAACAAAACACTTTTCAGTTTTTGTTACAGACACAGGTTGTTAAAGAATTTTTCTTTATAAAGTATTAAGTGTAATTTTAAGGCTTGAATGTGGTAAATAGAATAAGTTATTTCGGGAAAAGATCAAAATTATTTAAAAATATTCTTTGCTATGACCCAAGTCCTCAGAAGCAATTGTACTAAATGAGACCAGGCATTGTTCTGATTTTCCAGAGCATAGAGATCAGTGGGGTTTTATTTTAGCTTCAGCATCTCCATCTCTCCTGGCAGAAATGAAGATTGCTGCCAGCTCCAAGTGGCTTTTATTCCTGGTATTGTCAGTTTCAGTGTGGCTAAAGCTAAATTTGAGCGACGAATGACAAAGGAATAGAGACTTTTGCCTGACAATGGGCTTTGGGGACTTGAAACTTTAGTGGATGGAGTCTGTCTTGCTCTCCGAGGTTTTGTGATGTAAAATTTCAAAGTTGGCTGTTTGCAAGTCCTATCAGTTGCCCTCCAGGGGAGGAACAGAAAAGGGCTGTGACTTGTCCTGCCCAAGCCAGATCAGGAATCCAGTAGCTGGTTATCTGTGAATGTGAATTCCCGGCATCTCACTAGGACCCAGCAGTCCGAGGGCTGCTTGCTGGCCAGTGCCTTTTTGGAGGGAATCTCAGTCCCTTACAAGAGGCCAGGAGGCAAAGCGCTGTGGGGTATAGCGTTCAGAAATTTGAGAGTAGTTCCACAGTAGATCTTGTGCGTTGGCTCTCATCTGTCCTGGAGCTGACAGCCTCTTTGGGAACCGGCTATTTGAGCTGCTGACGGAGCCCAGGCCACAGCTGAAATGCTGCCTGAAAACTTTCCCAGTCAGGGGCTTGCCCTCCTGCTCCTCTCCTCCTGGGGACCTCCTCCAGACACAGGCTCCCTGGGCAATAGGCTCCCCTGGCACCCGACTGCTCTCTGGGCTCATGGGGATGGGGAGGATGGCTCCATCAGCCCTCAGTCTGCTGGCTGCCTTTAGTCTCCAAGAATAATGTAGGTCACTGCCCCACGTTGTCACTACCCAGATGTGCCAGTGTGTCCTTTAGTACTTCTCAGAGCTTTTCTGTGTGGGCTAAAGGTTTGTGCACAAGACCAGTGTGGTGTATTCAAGGGCTGTGAAGACCAAACTGTGCAAAGTGATCTGTGAGCAGCTGGCAGAAGCATTTGTGAAAGGTAGCTAGCTGGTAGTTGTGTTGACAAAGATCTGACATTCCCATTTTGGTCACGGGTACTGGTGTTGTGACTGATTATAGGATTTTGTAAAGTGTTGAATGTGAAGAAAATGTTATATGCACATAATAAGGTCAGATCTGGTGTTTAGAAAGTGTGCGTATTACACAGTTCTGCGGTTGGCTCGGCATTTACGTGTCCTGTGATGTTCATCACCCGTGGCACCTATTCAGTAAAGGAGAACAGCCCTGCAATCCTGGTTTCCAGGTTGGATAGACGCTGGTATTGCAGGGTTATCCTACTTTAATAGGGGGCAACCCAGCTGCAGAACAGAGGGCAGTCTCAGACTTAGTCCCTGTAGAAGTCAGGGCCACGCGTTCTCCTGGTTAGAGATGTCAGTGGCAACCTAAGGGGTTGGCAACCTTAGTGATTGTGTTACAGCAAGGAAGTAGAAATCTGTATCAGATTTACTGTTCATTTTAATCCTCCCACCCGCAAATTAACTCACCTGGCAGTCTGCTCTGAAGTCCTGATGTCTAGTCCCTGCCTTTCCCTGCGTGTGGACACATTCCTGTGGTGGCACCAGGTCCCCAGCATGGCCTGGTTCCTGAACTAGCCTGGCAGGAGTCAGCTGCCCCATCAAGTAGGCATCCTAGTACAGGGCATTTGATATTCTTCTGGGCAAGTGACAAAGTGCAAGGAAAACCTTTTTTTTTTTTTAAAAAAAAGGAAAGATACAGGCAGGAATGGAGAGCAGAGACAGGCAGGCAGAGAAAGGAGGAAGAATTATTTTATTCTTTAATTTTATTCTTTATTTAGCTATTCATTTTGGTGTTCGTGAACCAGGGACCTTGCGATGTATGTGGAATGCGCCGAATCTCTACTCCATCAGGGCGTGCCAGGAAAATCATTTTTTTGCTACTCTCAGGCCCTATTTCTTTGACATATTTGTATGTTTTAACTTGACATACTTGTTACTGAATTTGTTTTTTAACTAGACTTCTATTTGGAGAAAAAAGGAGACTTCCCTTCTGAAGGTCATCAATTTGATGACTAACTTAATGACTCAGTTTCTCTTTGTTATAGGCTCTGTGTGTGTGTGTGTGTGTGTGTGTGTGTGTGTGTGTGTGTGTGTGTGTGTGTGTGTGTGGTAGAGGGGGACACTTTGTTTTCTGTAATAAATCAGGAACCCCACCCACCCCAGTTTTAAAAATCGCCCCTGGCTTGTTCTTTTGGAATTCTTTGTGTTTATTAAAAAGTGTGTTACATTTAATTTTTCATAGATTTGATCAATTTCTGTGACTTTTGAACTTAAAGATGAATTTCTCCCAAATAGTCTTTCCTTCTGGCTAAAATGTTAGATTTACTGAAAAATGTGACTCAGTTTCTGCTTTCTACTTTTCACCAGATGCAAATATTATTTTTTTGGCATTTATTCTTTATAGATTGTAAGAATATTTACATTTTTAATTGAATTCCACTGATGGATGGTGTTGTCACGTAGTGGGATTTTTATTGTTATGAAGGAGGAATATATGGTATTATGTTCTATTTTAGCAGTTCTCAAGTAGTCTATAAATGTTTCTATTTTTCTTAGACTTCCTAACTAAAATTTTTAAAACTGGATGATAACATTATATAAATATAGATAAGAATATATGTTTTATATATGAATATGCTTTATAACTCAGTTTCAAATTTTATAGATTGAAAGGTATTCTCTTAATTTTCTTTGAGACAGGTTTAATTTAGGGATATAGCGATTAAACAATTTATGATTACTTATTAAGCAATAAGACACTGAGAATAAGAAATCACTGAACATATTTTGCCTGCCAAAAATAATTTCTATAAATAATTATTTCAAAAAATTAAAATCTACTTAAGTTTGCATTAAAACTGTATCTGAGTAGCCCTCGCTTGCTTTACTCATTGTTCCTTTTAAGAGGCATCGGCTCCTGGGAGGCCTTGTTTACAACTGTGTAAAACAAGGTCTTTGAACCTCCAGTTTTTCATAACATGGTGATAGGTGAGCAGCAGATATAGACAGATCTCATCTTACTTTTGGTCAGATTTGAAAGTCCTTTATAAATAAATGACGAAAGTAGGATATCAGTCGAAGGAAGGAACTATGAATTCTGATTGTAGAGGTGAAAATGGCTTCCTAGAAGTTTGAATTAGTTGTGCAGGCTATTTTCAGGGGAAATGTTGGGATAGAGGTATCGGGGAAGAATGGTAATCTCTGTTACCGCAGGAATATTTTAGGAATTAGCTGAAGTGTAAAGTGTGAGTAGTCAAAGACAGGAGATGAGACTGGTAAAATAGATACAAACACATACTTGAAACTATCACATCAAGGCCACACACTGTATTTATTTCTCATTGGTGGTCTGTATTTAACTCTACTGCATTGACAAATGTGTTTGTGTTTGTACACTGGAGCCCAATAATTCAAACATTGTTAACTGAGAGTATTTTGATAATTTATGTAAAAAAATGCCAGCATGCTCCTGCTTGTGCATTTTACAGGGTTTCCCCTCACTGTTTGTAAGGAAAATACCAGTGACATGTGCTGACCTCACGGCTTATGAGGTTGGCCCCTGCTTTAATTTCTGTTTCAAGGACTTTTTGGGTGTCCATCGGTTTTGGTGTCTGCCTGGTTATCCTTCCAATAGAAACGTTGGCATGGTGTGTTAGTGATAGGAAATGTTTTCTCACCTTTGTGGTTCGATGTTGGTGACACCACAAAAGTGAGGCAAATGTCCTTAGATCAAGACAATGACCTCCTCAGTTATATCACAGGTCAGTTTGTTGATATTAAATAGATGTCTTTAATCCTGCCTCATTAATTTTTCTGAGATGCTGTGTGCCTAGCTAGACCTATTTCCTTATTGTAGTCACTTCTTGGTGTAATAGCTATTCAATCACCTCCTCAGAAGAAATACTCCTGAGCTGCACAGTGCTAAATTTTGTGTTAGAAGTGATTTGAAAGAGTTTTAAAGCACACTCCTAAGTGCTACTTGTAAATGGAAAGCAGTGATTTAGGGACTGACACTTGTTAGAATATTTGGATGTTTTTTACAAGACCTTTGGAAGAAAGGTTTAGTACTTTACAGGTTTTTATTTAAATTTTTTATAGACCTTGTAATATTTGCATCTTGTGAAAAGTAGAAAAAAATCACTATATATAGATTGTAATTATGTAAATTATATAATTACTAAAATACAAATTATTTTTAAACGCTTTTAGAAATTGAAGTAATAGTACAATTGTGTATATTTCAGGTGTGCATCAGTCACCTTATTTATTAGTAATTTAATATGCCTGTATTTTTTCTCTAAGTGCTTGTATCACTTTGAATTTCCTTTGGCATTATGATTGGTCACAAAATAATAGCTCCTGCTAGTATTAACTATTCCTCTAATAGTTAAATAGCTGAAAGGTACATTCCTGAAGGACTTGAACATAGCGTGAACTGCTTTCACCCAGAATAATTGACTATGAAGGAAAATTATGAATCTAGAGACTGCTGCAGAGGAGCAATAAATTACTACTTAATTCTTAAATACTCTACAGAATCCTTAACAGGGCTTGAGAGCCAAGCATTAGTGGATTAGTCTTGCATTTTATCATCTTACCCTTTCTTTTGAGGCGTTTTCTCCCTTCCCCATACTTTGTCATTTATAAGATAATGGACATAAAAGGCAGGAAACTGGATTCTATCAAGTACTTTTTATGTTCCAGGTGTTTGATGTGATTTTCTCTTTTATTCTTAATTATTACTCTACATATGAGTTGTTTTTACTTCCATTTGCCATTGGGGGAGTGAGACTTAGAAGCTAAGTAACAGGCCCAAGATTATGTATCAAATGAAGAGGCAGTGCTTAGATTTGGACTCAGGCCTGGCAGATATGGTGCCAATATTATTATCACCACGGCATCTAGATTAACATTGATAGTGAACTCTGTGGAGAGAAGAAATACTTTCTTTTAAAAATCTGGCTAATTTTGATTAGTCATTTCAGGATCAAATATTGTTCGGCTAAAGCACGAGAAAACGGTGCCAGAGAAGTGATTAGTGTTTGACCAAATATATAGTGCACATTGTACAGATTTTCCTGTTAATATTACACCTATTAATAAAATTGTACTATAATACTTAGACTGTTGCTTTTGTAATAAAAAAAATAGGTCATAAAATTTACTGTTGGTGTAGGTCAGTGGCCTCCAAAGGACATAAGCCACATACTTTTGGGCTCAGGGGTTGTCGGGGGATGTGAGTGGGGGAACCAGTGTGAATAACTAAATGGAAGTAAAATAAAATGCTGCTTTCTCCTCTCTCTTCCTACCTGTCTGCCTACTTGCGTTCATTCCTGCCTGTGTCTTTCCTTTAAAAAAAAAAAAAAAAGGTATAAAATCCTTCTAATTCTGTGATTTAACTCTACATAGTGAGGTTAAGTTAGTTGAAACTATTCAAAATGTTCAAATTACCTTCAATTCATTTTTATGAAAACATTAAAAGAATATTTCCTAACAGGCAAATGTTCGTTTTCCCCCTGAACTTACAGTCCAAGGTACTTTTCTAAATGAATAAAAAAGAGTTAAAAAGTCATTAATCTCCCACAAGGGTCTGTGAGAGCCTTGCGGTTAGGTATTATTATTTCTTCATTTATAAACCAGGATCTGAGTAACTCCAGAAGGTCACAAGACAAGCCCGCGTTGAAGCCGGGACTGGAACCGATGTCTCCTGCCTCCCGGTCTGGGGTTGTTACCACTCCCGGGGAGTTGACCAATCATCACAGTTATTAATATCCCACTTGCCACTTGCTACAAGCCATGAACATAAATATTTTGTTGGCATTTTATCTTCACGCTCCTTAGGTGCCAGGCTCCCTTTCTTTCTTCTTTCACAGCCCCTTCTAATAACTCACGTTCCTGTCTGACTATGTTGGCTTTCATTGTGAAAGTCACACGTCACCTTGGCAGGGAACGTTTAAGCATGTGGAGTTTGCATACTTTCATTTTGATCTCAAGACCTTTTCTAGAGCTTCTCTCTCTCTCTCTCTCTCTCTCTCTCTCTCTCTCTCTCTCTCTCTCTCTCTCTCTCTCTCTCTGTGTACGTGTATGTGTACGTGTGTACATACATATGTCTGCATGTCATGGGGAAAGTGATAAGAAGAATAGTTAGAAATACATTATATTACGTTAATATCTAGGGGCTTTGTATGTGTATTAGGAAACTGTAAAACTGTATTACTCTTTAAATAGTTTATAATATATATGTCCACCCAATTTATCATAGGACTATGGTTTATTTAGTAAGTGACTCATTACCACAATCTGCAAGCCAGAATACTAGGTAAAGAATAAGTGTAGTTGTTTGCCTTTTCATAGGGCCTTAGGTTAGAAGGCTTCATCTCATATATATATATATATATATTATATATATATATATATATATAATATATATATATTTTTTTGCAGATTACGAATTCTTTGCAGTTCTTTTTCCTGCCTTTATAAGAATATACAAAATTGTCACAAAACATGAAATAATGTTACGGGAAAACATGACCAAATTTAAGAAATCTGGCTTAGAATGCTTTGAAATGTTATTGCTAAATGAATCTTCGAAGAAAATGAATTCCTTTACTGGAACAAAAGTAATTTATTATGCATTTCATGGGTGTCTGCCAGAAAAGTTACTAGCAATATGAACATCTAATGGATATGAATTAGATACAATCTGCTAGCCCTGTTCATGTTTAGACCTACCTGCTCATTTTCTCTAAAATTTTAATGATTTTAAAAAACATCTTCAAAGACAGGTGTTGGCATCTGTGAAAACTCAGTGCAGCTGCTGTCATATCAGCGTTTGTGAGACTAAGTGCAAAGAGATTATTTTATTGACCGTGGATTTTAAGAAAGATTTTAACAAATGAGCAACAGGTATTGATTTCAGTGTCCTGTTGGAATTGTGTGAGTAAACAATTCCAATTCAATATTGGATGGTGTTTAAATGGTGATTTAAATGGATTTAAATTGGTGGTTGCTAGTGTGACATGGTTTCCCCAGAGTTGAGGCAACTGCTTCAGAATATAGTTCTATTCTATAAAGCACAACTATTCTTAATTTAGATTTCTCACTGCTTCATTGTTTGATTTATGGTGAAGGCTGAATATGATCTGAAGTTTATTTTGGGGGTTCGCGGATTAGCAGCTGGAAGGAAACACTTAGGCAGCCAGGTGCCATCTCCAGCTCTGCATGTGAGGATAGCAAGTTGCCAAGGTTTTGAAAAAGCCTGTTTTCCTATTTCTGCTGAAGGGGGAAAGTAATTCCTACCATTTGGTTCTTAGGAGTATTGTGTAGCATAAGAAGGAGATGCTGCAGACCTCTTTGAAACTCAAGAATAGTACTATTTAAATTTAATTTTAGAAATTAATAGTGATGTGCTTCATTTGCATGTTTTTTTTTAATTAATCCCAAGACATTAAAAACAGGTCTTTACTTTCCTAATGGGGGAAGAGCTATTGTATCAACAAAATAACTACACTTGGTAAATACTTGGACTTCTCTGTTAGCAACAAATTTTCATTCCTTATGATAATTTGATACTTTCATCATGCTTTCTTTTTTTTCAATGTATGTTTATTGGTTTTTATAATGCAGGGATATTAATTTAAAAGGGAACAAATTACACACAACAAATTAAGAACTTGTATGGATTCGAAAATTGAGGTAGTGCATTCAAGGCATGACTAATACAAGAGTGTCGTATGATACAGCAACTGCTTGGTTTTACATCACATCTGGGAGACTTTCATCCAGCTACTTGTCTGAAAGGATCTTTTACTGAAATGCAGGTGTAGGATGACATGCGTTTACAGATTCCTAGGATTTAAGAACTAGGAGAGAACCTTATATAAGGAAATTGAGAAATAATTTAGAAACATAGACAAGGTCACAGAAGATTGGTGGCAAGGCCAGAGTCAAAACCTAGGTCCCTGGACCCGTGTCCTATGTTGACTTCCCAACAACACACAACATCTCTTTGAGTCCCAGTGTCACCATTTATCACCTCTGTGATATCTAGGACAAGTAATTCTGCTCTCAATTTGTAAAATAAGAGCAATACTTTGCTGATGAGTTCATGTGAATGATCATCATGCTTTCTTGTAAATGCTGCTTGATTCTTGAATCATAGTATGCTTTCTCTAACTGAGATGGTGATATTAAGATGCTTTTGCAATCTCCCAAAAAGCCAGTTTTTAAAGTTAAGATCATAATTCATTGAGTTGTAAATCTTACCTCAGGATCCTTTATCATTTAAGTTGAAGACCAGAGTAGAGCCATTTTGGTTCATTTTAGCTGATAAATTTTCTTTGGTGTGCTTATGACATCAAGTTGTAGGGCAAACCCCCCACCCCTTGCAGTAAAACATCAGTATTTTACTGATAATCTCAGGGTATTTAGAAATTTGGAGCCATGCCTTTCTTCACCACAGTGTGCTTGTTGAGTGTATACAGATGCATAAAACAATTTGTTTATTTGCCCAAAAGAGATTATGTCTATAGAACTGCTTTTCCATGAAAGGGGTAACATCCCTAGAGAGAGATCTAACTGGCTATCAAAGTTCAGAAAGATCAAAGCAACTAGCAAGCTTCCTAGTAAGAAACTTGTAAAATTACAGAAAAACAAATATAACTACACTGTTCTGCTGAAAGCTGAGTTAGGTCAGCAACACAAGTCACTTGTGACTCGTCCTCATGATCTCTGCACCGCTGACCGGTTGTGTGAGAACTAGATGTTCATGTCCTGCTGGAAACAACCTGTATGTTGTGTGTCTCCCGCGTGTCACTTCCTTAATATTATTGAGTCACTTTTCTGTCACTTTGCTGTTACCTCTGTTCAAGCTGAAATGAGCTTCTAGAGTGGAAGCTAAGATTTATCTGAGTTTCTCATTTGTTGGAATGGAAACATAGTGTTTGATTTTTCTTTTGAGGAAGGCTACTTGAAGGCTGGGGCAAGAGTCTAGTCTAGGGGTTACAAAAGCAGAGATGAGGGGGCTGACTGGCATCCCCTCACAAGAAAAAAGACTGACACATTACTCAGATAGGTAAGGACAGATCAGAGGCCTTGGAAGCCTGCAGACTGAATTCCAGTGAGAGGCAGTGATCATCAAAGTCTAATGCTTTGGGAATCCCACGCCCACCCTCAGTTTATCTGCAGTGCAGTGTTTTAATTTCTTCCCATCTAGGCTGCATTGAGAGATTACAGCGTGGAGGACTCAGCCCTCCCTACTTGACTCCCTTTTCATTTTCTTCAAAAATGAAATTGATATTTATAACTCACATCCCAGAGAACCTACCTTCTGTGTCCTTTCAGGGTTTATTTTTGCTCTTTATGTGCTGTTTTTTTCCAGAACTGCCTACGTGGTATCCCTGCCACACTGTCTCTGGGCCTGCCTTGTTATGAGATACGTGAAGTAAAGGAAATGAAAGAGAACTAACGTTGAGCCCACACTGTGAGTCAGACACTGTTAAGCATTGACTGCATGAGCTACCAAATCAGAAATCCTTGACTTTTCAGATATATGTCAGAAAACAAACGAAGGCTTATTCTCATAGGGAAAAAAATCTGAGTGCTCTAAACATGACCTGTGCCTGCTTCAGAGACTCGTGGATATTTTCCATGTTCCTGTCTGTCCCTGAAGTCATTTATTCCTGTAGAGGGAGATTTCCAGCCTAGCTGCTCTGCAGGTCTCCCCACCTAACCTGGCCTGCTTTTAGTGCTGAGCCCTGCCTGGGTCTGGTGCTGATAACACATTCTTTCAACAGGAAGTGCCTCCATTTTCAGTTGTCTGTGGGAGGGTGGAGGGCAGATAAGCTGTGAATGGAAACACAGAACAGATTTCTGCTCCACCCTCATTGCACTTTGATCAGAGAAAGAGCCTGAGCTGCCTGTGGAGAGGAGGAAGGATGGTTCAGCTGTGGGCATTCCAAAGTGCTTTCCTCTACGTTTGTTCAGAAACATTGGTAGGTTTATGATGGTTTAGGTGACTGAAGTGCCTGCTTTTCTGTGTTGGGTTGTTTGTGATCTGAACAAAAGTCCTTTCAAGCATCTAATGAGAAGTGGAAAAGCATGTTAATGAACTGAAATGCATTTTTTTTAAAGAGAAAACTTGCAGGAAGGGATGGCGAGTAGTCAAGCAGGCAGGAAGAAAGAGGAGAAAGAAACATTATTTTATTAAATTGTTCATCTTGGTTGTTGCCCCTGTCTTGTGTTTTCAACCTGGATTCTTGAGATGTAAATAGACTGCATCCAGCGGTCTTACCCACTAGGCCACTGGGGCATGCTTGTGCTTGTGTTTGTGTCTGTGTATGTATGTGTGCGTGTATATTTTTATGAACTGGGTTCAGTGTTAAAGTAAGTTTCTCTGATTTTCTCCCCAAATCGTATTGATGGCTTGACAGTTAGCTCTTGAATATCATACAAAGAGGGAAAAGCAGTTAAAATGAACAGTGATATACATAAAAAGTCAGGTTTTTTTCTTATTTTTTAAAGAGGAAGGCAGCAGTGAAGGCAGGCAGGAAGGAGGAAGGAGAAGCTACTATTTTTATTTATTAATTTGTTGAACCCGGGTCCTTGGACTTTATGTGGACTATGCCCCAGGTATGAGGCTTAAATGCCTGAGCGACGAGGGTACATCTAAGTGAGATTTCTTGAGTAGAGTTGTACCAATTCTAGATTCTTTCGACAGCAAGAATATCAGTTTTGAGAACTCAGGTTGCACCAGTATTCTCATGACATGTGTTTGATGTTTTAGTTTACGGAGACATGTTTGACATGTGGGTGTCTAGCCAGACTCCAGCCTGTAACCAGGTAGTGTGGAGGTGACTTCAGGGTGTCTGGGGTCCTTTCTGATATTTCTTCCCTCTGTTAGTGCCTCCACTCTCGATTCCTCCCTACCTTTTCTTGGTACTTTCTGACTGTCCAGGCTGGCTCATCCCTCAGTTGCTTTTGTCTCATGTTTCTGATGTTAATGTCTTCTACTCTTTCCCAAAGTTACACTGTACTATGCCATTCAATTCAAATATTCAAAGATATGAATGACTAATAGATGGGCCCTCTCAAATGATCCCGTGTCCCCCACCCCCTCCTGGAGTCTCTTGAAATGTTTTGCATGTGCATAGATAAGTTTTAATTGTTACCTAGAGTTAATATATCATGCTGTTTTTCATTTAGCGTTGCATTGCAGAATCTTTTCCATTTTGCGAGATGATCTTACTATTTTTTAATAATTGCATGATAGTTTATTGAATGGATGTGTCTTGCTTTTCCAAACCATTCTCATATCACTAGACCTGAGAGTATTTCCTTAGTTTCCAATATTATGAGTACTTCTGCATGTCTATGTGGAGCCTTTTCCCTCCTTTGATTCCTTTCCTCATAATATATTTCTAGAAGTGAATTTGGAGCCAAGTTAGGGTATAACATTCTTGATAGCTCTGCTAAGTGCTTTCTAAGATGTATATCAGAATATAGACATCCCTCTCCAACCCCGGCCCCTGAATGCAGGCATTGGAGTTCTGATCATCTCATCAGATCTCATTATTATAATCTCATTATATAAATTTAAAAATGTATTCTTGTCCTGGTTTGAAAATAAACATTTCAAACACTGGGCAACAGAACTTGTCTTTTTTTTTTTTTTGACAGCCCCCATACTATTTTTTATTTCGAATGAGCTACATTTTTTTTCTCTAGAGCTCATCACTCATGTGATTTGGGGTTTGCCTACCCTTGACAGGACTTTGATCTGCCATACATTTGAATACTTTAGTTTGAACAAAGAAAACAGTAGGGATTCCTGTCATAGCTTTGGGGGCTATTTTTCTGGTATAAGAATAATACTCAGGTATTAAGATTTTCCAGTATGACTTATATGAAAAGGGTCGAGTCTTGTAAAGGGTTGCGGGCACACCTTGCTTTCTACTCTTTTTTTCTCCCCCTGTGGGTGAGTTTCCTCTGTGGCTCCCACTCAGAATTGGCAACTCACCTGGACTGAAGGCCAGAGTTGAGATTATATTAGGTCCATGCTCCTTAGCAATGATAATAGTAAAATACAAATAGTAGCACCTAGCTGTGTAGTCTTTATTTTTGTCAGACACATATTAACTACCTGATGGATAGTTGCCCTTCCTTTTAGGGAATATTTTAAAATGGCAAGGCACCATGCTGACACTTTCACAAACATTATCTTATTCGTCACAGTCATACCTGAGAGAGGTAACATGAGTGAGGGCCAGTTACCAAGGAGGCTCAGGTCGGTGATCACACTCAAGGTGGCTGAACCAGGTGAGGCTTTGAAAGCCCAGGCTCATCCCCTCAATGCAGCTGCCTGAGGCCCTTCCCTAGGACTCCTTCACCTCCCTTTCTCAGCCCACTCATTTATCATGTTTGCTGGAAGGCAATGAAACAGTCTTATATTTGTGTCCCGTATATGTGTCCTGGTAGTTTGTCCAGTGTGGCAGCTGTCTCTTTGGGGTGCCCACTGCCAGTGCCGGCTCTCAGAGGTACCATGCTAGTGCTTCTAGTTCATTTGTAAAAATAGCAGTGACTGTAGTGAAGTCAGATTTAATCAGATAAACACAGATGTGCTTTTTTGGGAGGGGTCGGGGGAATAGGTAGATCAGTACTAAACTGGGTGTGACATAAATTATTTGTAAGGATGCTCACTTTCTACTGATTATACGATCACTCCTTTTTTATTTATTTTTTTCACTTATGTACACGGGTTTATCATTTATTTTCTGATTATCACCATTAGAATTTAATCTTCACAAGTGAAAGAATCTTTACAATATTATCAGTGGAGCCCAAGTATTCAGAACAGTGTCTAGAGCTAAATAAATATAAAAATACCATTAAATTAATGTTTTTGAATGAATGAAAATAAGCTAATAAA
The DNA here is from genome assembly GCA_004363575.1 of Solenodon paradoxus. Classification (NCBI taxonomy): domain Eukaryota; kingdom Metazoa; phylum Chordata; class Mammalia; order Eulipotyphla; family Solenodontidae; genus Solenodon; species Solenodon paradoxus. The sequence continues at coordinate 175,191 of RJWH01000294.1, forward strand.
TGGGATATATACCAGTATAGACTGGATTGCTCCTTTTTAAAATGAAGAATCTTTGTAATTGAGTATCATCTTTTTGCTAATTTATTTGAGAGTTAAATATAGATCCATATTGGGTTTGCATATAGTAGAGATTCTAGAATTAAGACTGAAAGCCCATTGTCATATTTATATGTATAACTAAATCCTTAGCTTTAGTTTGTCTTTCAGCTATTTAAAACATTTCCTAAAAATTAACTTTAAATTTTAGACATCTCAGTGACTTTGTAGAATTTGCTTTTATGCACACAAACCTCTTGTTAAAGTTTTTTATCTTTGTGTTTTTTAAAAAGAAGTTGGAGTGTAGGGGTACTCTTGCAGTATTACCAGGAGAGGAAAGGATTACTTAACCTGTGGAGGGGCTGGGTTTGGTCTGTCCATTTGGAAGTTGGGATGGGCAGATGGGACATCACATGGTCAAGACCACCTGAGGTCCTGCCTCCCAGCCTCCTGTGGTTACTGTGAGGGTTAGAGAGAACCAGATCTTACCCGGAAAGAGCAGGCTCTGAGCACCTTCCATTCATTTCAGTCTGCATTTATCTGATGTAGGTGTAACTTCGACTTAGACAAATGGATGTTTACAGATTTATGGGATTGTGTATGTAAAAAAAAAGGAATGCTTTGAAAAATACAAAATGTTCTACCTATGTCAAAAAACAAGTGTCTCATCATTTATGGAATGGACCATTGGAAACTTGGAAGAAGTTATGGGCTTCTGAGCTTTTAGAAGGAAAAAGACCTGACTAAAAAGTATGTGATTATGGCTAGATTGTTCTAAAAAGTCAAATGCAACCGTTTCCTCAAACTGTAGTCTAAACATGACTAGTTATTTTGGTTTGATTCTCCTGAATTATGTTTTCTGTTTGGCCTTTCTCATGTGGATTGAAGGAATGAAATGAGAAAGGTGACCTTTTATTTCGAGAAATAATTGCCACGATCATAACTGATACTGGATAGTAGCATTTTGTGGTCTGTTTCAGATATGCTCTGTTCTTGGAAAGGAGGTAAATGAGGTAGATAGTAAAACCTGTGTAAGCATCGGTTAATTTTCCATGAAGTCAGTGCTTAAAAATTTCACTTACCAGGCCATATTGAACTGTGTAGCTCTTCTTTTCTGTGTGCGTGTGTTCGCTCAGTGCTCTGCATTTTTCTTTGAAATGATTAGATTGTGAGGGCATCATTAAGGCCTGTTTACCTACATGCTGTGGTTTATTTTGCTGTCAGATCTGAGAGTTTGGCAGTTTTTTCAAATAGGCTTTCTCCAGTTTTCCTTTCCTATCTTTGTCCAGCAGTTCTAGAGTCCCCAAGTTAACAGGAGACTATTTCTAAGATCTTAAGCACCAGGATGAGGCCAATGGCACTGCCCAGCACAGGGAGCAGTGCTGGACTGGGCTCACTGCCCATGGCATTTGGCTCAGGTGTCTACGGATCTGGAGCGTCGCAACCCGACACAGGGATCAATAACTGTCTTGCCCTTTTCTTTCCTCCTCTCTGCTCCTCTTCCACCAGGCGGGCACCTCGGTGATGTCTGGCGCTGGAGAGAGCACTAATCCCGAGAACAGCGAGCTCAAGTACTCAGGTCAAGATGGGCTATATATAGGCGTCAGCCTGGCTTCTCCTGCCGAAGTCACATCCTCGGTGCGACCGGATTCCTGGTGCGCCCTCGCTTTGGCCTGAGCCGCTGGGAACAGGAACGCGCCCCGCAAGCCTGCGGGGATTTGTCAAGCAGTCCAAATCGGTGCGAGTATGCTGACGGACATTCCTCTGATGCCTGATATCCGTGCCTTTACTTTGAAAAAGCTGTATTTCCCAAGAGGCTTGTTCGGCCTTACACCCAGCCCGTCTGTGAAGCGGGAGAGAAGAGAGCCCTTCGACAGGCGCAGCTCCTCGCGAGCTCTGGGCCTCCAACACGTCCCGCCCACCCGCGGCCGGTTAGCCAGGGGCTTGGATGCCGTCGTCGGGGAGCCACTTCCAGAAACTGGGACTAGGACCGGGGCCTTGCCTGCTAAGGAATATTGAGAGCGATTTTTTTTTTTTTTAAAGGTGTTATGTTTATTGCCCCAAATCATGTACTTTTTCTGATCGGTTTTGGTTGTTCCAGAATTTCTTCATAGCTTTTTCTCCTCCAAATCTCACCTGTGCTCATGGAGAAGGCCATTTGATACACAGCTCCGGAGGCTGAGTAGGTTCATGAGATGTCTTGTCCAAGTATCACTCAGTTTGCAAGACTGCATCATCGCTGTAACAACGCTGTGACTGACATTTCTCAGTTAATTGTGCGACTGATCTGAAGTCAGTCGGAATTTGTAAACAGGGTAGCAAACGACATATTTTTCTTCCATGTATACAATAATTTTTTTAAAAAGTGCAATTTGCGTTGCAGCAATCAGTGTTAAATCATTTGCATAAGATTTAACAACATTTTTTATAATGAATGTAAACATTTTAACTTAATGGTACTTAAAATAATTTAAAAGAAAAATGTTAACTTAGACATTCTTATGCTTCTTTTACAACTCCATCCCATTTCTATATTGCCAGTTGCTAACGAGAAATATTTCAAGAACAAATCTTCTCTCAGGAAAATTGTTTTTATCCATATGTTAAGAATTTTTATACAAGAACACCAGAATCCCCCTACCCTCCCTTATTTTGCTGTGGAATATGTGCTGGAAAAGTTGCAACAAAACTTTACTACCTACAGATAACATTTGTAAATACTCTCGGCATCTGTACGCACTATGATGAAGTCTTTATAGTGTGACTAACCCACAGGCAGGTTGGTTTACCTTAATTTTTTTTAAATGGGATGTCATATGGAAACTTATTTCACCAGAGTTTTAAAAATAAAAAGGTATTGTTTTGTCTTCTGTACAGTGAATTCCTTCCCTTCTAGTTTCATTTTAATGCTGTATGTGGCTATCAATATTCATATAAAACAAGTTTTTGAGATGTTTTATTTGCAAATGACTTTCAGCCTTCCTTTCAATGAATTGTCATTTTGGAACTGTCTGTACTTTAGTTTTATTTGAAGTGAATCTTAAGCATTCTGTTTAGGATCCATTCTTCAAACCCTTTAAACTCCACTTTCTTTCCGTCTGAATGAAATATATTCTAAGACCCTGAAACAGAATGGTTTCTTTTCTAGTTCTTCCCTTTTGCAAAGTACCAGAAAGTCTCAGTGCTCATCTGAGATTGAAGTCCTTACACTTACCAGAAGATATAAAATAATCTGAACACTCTTGCTTTCTCTTCCTAACATAGGTAGATTTCAGGAAATCAACACAAAATGGTAGTATTTCATTTTGGCTGTCTGGCATGGATCTATTTTCACTGAGTTGAAAGTCAGACTCAGGGCTGGTCACTGCAACCTACAGGCACCATGGTAGCAAATGCTGAGCTAGAAAAGTAAAAACAAACTGCTGTGTCTGGAATCCACTAAGGACTATCAGCTTTTAAGTCCTTGCTCTGCATTTTGAGCTCTGCTCTTATGCAAATTTTTCAACTCATTTTCCTTGTCTGTAAAAAATGTTAATAGCTCATAGGATTAAATGAGATAGCCCATGTGAGGCATAAATACCTGGCACATAGAAGCATTGTTAGCTTGATTTGGAAGAGGGTAATGTGATTTCTCACAGTCATGGTGTTTTGGTAATATTTTACTGCTTTCTGAATATCAGAAGTTGTGATCTGTGAGAGTCTTCTATTCCTTGGCTCACCTGCACATCTTGAACAAGGCTAGGGTGGGGTGAAATGAGGGGTCTCCCCCAGCTTAGGGGCAGAGATGGAGAAAGGTTGCTTGAGAGCTACCAGTCTGAGTTTGGCTGATGGTTGTATAAAACAGGAGTAGACTGACAGCAGATGAAAATTATTATCCTCACTGATTCTGCCCCAGCCCTTACAATTTTTAATTGCTTTGTATGCTTTCTGCTGGGTGGGGAGTTGTTAGAGTTAATATGCTTTGAGTGGAAAATGAATTTTCTTACTGGGATTTCCAAATGTCATTTTTTTTTATAAGAATGGTCTCAAATATTGCCTCTTCCAGTCTAGAACTCCTCTCTCTAAAAATTTCTCTTAAGGACACAAAGTAGAAAGAATTCTTTTATGAAATAAATTGCAAGGTCCAGAAGGGGTGGGAGGAGTTTCTTGAACCTGTCCTGACACAATGCACTTCATTAATCTGGGCCTTCTCAATGGTAACTTTCTCATCTGTGGTTGTATAAGGTAGAAATTTGATAATTTGTTCCAAATACACAATCTCAGCACCTCTCTCCCAAAATACATACAAAAATCATTTCTCAGCAGGGAGTGCATTTGAATAGATGGGTTCCTCGGCTTTTGAAGAATCTTTAGATCCATACTATGGGTTGCAAAATTTATGTTCTCTGTCATCCATGGTTGATCTTAGACCATCTTATATAACTGAAGACTTTGTCTATGATCCCACTTCTGGGATAAAAAAAACTTAATTTTCCTGGTGCCTACGGGAGGGTCAGGAAAGCAAAGGGAGCTATTCATGTTCTCATGAAAATAAATTAGCTTCTTGCTCATGGGAAATGTTTTCCCTAGTCCTTGGAAATTTGATGTAATTTCAGATCATAGATAAATGAGCTACTGGGAGGGTAACAAAGTCTTTAGTGGCTACGCCAGATTCTAGGCTGTTTTCAATTTGGGGCAGTCTGGTGGCATTGGAGTGTTACGTTCTTTATAACAATATTGTCCAGGGTCTTTGGATCTTTGAGACTCTGGAAGGAAATAATAGGTGTGTGGAAACAAGGAAAGGGTATCAGGGCAGATCAGAGGTAAAGCATTCAGAATAAGGCAGCTCTAAATAAAATGCATTTTGTTTCTGGGTTGAAATAAGTTAGTTTAGCAATACCAGTTATCTCCTGTTTGGAAGCTCTAATGGGTAGTCAGACACAAGTTTGATTATTTAAAATGAGAAAGAAATATTAATGAATTTGTTAGACCAAATCTTTTCAAACATGGGTCCATGGGTAAAAACTTGGTACTTTTACCTCCGACTAGTCGAAACCTGGGCATGGGATCAGTGTGAATGACCCTTGAGCAGCTTCTGGATTCTGAGCAGTCCCTGTTGCTATTTTCTCTGGAGTTGGTCAGGGACAAGCGACAGCATGCTTGTAGGACATGCAGAGGAAAGGAATCAGTTGGGGTCTTCGGTTTGCTCACTTATACAACATAGACTGTAGATTGAAAGCATAACATTCACAGAGATTTTGGATAAATAGTGGGTGATAGTTCCTAACAGTTTCAAAAGGAAAGTTCCCCTGTTGGCAGCAGGGACAGGTGGAGGAAGTCCCGCCCTCCCACCAAGTTCTCTCCATATCTCCCCATTCTGCACTGGAAGACTGAGTAGGAGCTGTTACTTAACTTCTTCAGGCTTGGCAGCTGTCGCTGAAGGTGGCTGTTCACTGCTGATGTCACTGTTTTTAGTTTAAGAGAGATTTAATTTGTTTGGTGACTTTGTTTTTTAAAGAATGAACATTTCAAAAGTGACTAAAATATAGCAATAAAAGATGAAATGGTGTTTAATTAGTAGAATGACTTCTGTTTCTGTTATCAGTGGTCCCCTGTAGTAAGATAATCATCTAGATATCCATTAGCTTAAGGACAAGTCACTTCTCCACACTTCAGTCTTTGCAGCAACCATAAAATGGGGAAAGCAAACGATGTGGTCTCAAAGATCCCTTCCATCTGCATTTGGAAGGGTCGCAGTCCCATGTGCAGTCCATTTACAAAGTGGTGATGGTGAATCTGTGGTCTGGTCTGCGTTCCTTGAATCTGAGGGGTCCTTTAAGCCCCCTCCAAAACTAGGGAGCTGGCATTGGCGTCCCCAGCTGCTTGGAGCCACAGAGAATGAGAGTCCTGGTCATATTCATATTTAAATGTAGGGGCTTGGTACAAGGTGCCATTACCCTCTAAAGCTGAACTTTGCTTGGTCTGGGGCCCCAGCTCTAAGAACTTATATAGCGATATGGACCCAGACCGGAAAATGGAAAAGCCTGGCAGCTGAGCTATCCACAGAACAAGGAAAAAACAGCTTTGCTTTGCTTGGCCCATTGTTTTAATATCTTGTATTTGATTTTTTAGTGCTTGGGAGAAACCAACTTTTCCTTGTTTGCTTTCTGTGTCTTCTCTTTAATGGTTACAGTTTTTCTCCCTGTTTCTCCATATCTTTCTTGAGTTTTACCCTTATTTTTGTGAATTCTATTCCTTAACATTCTAAGATTGTTATCAAAGAATATTAGCAAAATTTACCTAACCCTTACTATATGCCAGCTTCTATCCAAAGTGTTGCACATATATTGACTTACCTAATCCTCATACCAAGTAAATGAGCTGGTGCTGTTCCCATTTTACAAATATGTCTACAGACGCACAGAAGTTGAGTAACTTGTCCAAGGTTATGGAGTTTGCAGAGCTAGGATTTGAACCCTCATAGGCTGACTCCGAGAGCTTGGTCTTAATCACTCCACCATAATTGTCTTTTCACATAGATTTATAGGAGTTGAAAAACTCAGAAGCAGAGCCAGAATGGTCTGAGATTTGTTACTATATCCTTTCTCCCCGATCATCACAGAAATACAGCCTTGGGATTTGTGACACAGGCATGCCTAGATTGAAGAAACTTTGCAAATATTTGTTTCTTCTAGTTAGAGAGTCTTTAGAACACATAAGGTGGTGTGTAGTTGTTAACTGGAAAGTAATGCGATGGAGGTATCTTTCTCGATGTGTTTGAGCAATTCGCTTCTTTATTTTGCATGTAACTTCAAATTAAGTTCTTACCTAGCTTAAAAGAATAGGATAAAGCATTTTCACAGTATAAAAACTGGTGAAATTACTAATAGTGGTTAAAACTGAACACCAGAGAGAATAGGGAATACTTCATTTGCTGTAATCTTTTTGTAGTTGGTAGTGCCAAATAATTTTTTTCAGAAAAACTTGTGCAAGATTTTGGCAGTGGTTTCTTAGGCTTTATCTTTTTAAAGAAGTGTTCATTACTACTTACATTATTTTGCTATTGTTATTTTCTCATATGTTTGCATTACTTGTGATGTTCTCTGTCGGGGTTTCACAAATTTGTTTGTTCAGAAGAATTATACACAATGCCTGTTAAGATTGCAGACTCTCTGACCTCATGCAGAGAATCTGATCCTGTTAAGCCTGAGCAATCTGCATTTTTTGACTTTGTATTCATTCAGGTTTCTTGAATAGCATAACATTCAAAAGTTATAAATTAGAATACAGTGAAAGAGTATTGCCCCTTTTACTCCGTTTTCCAGGCACCCAGTTTCTCTCTCAGATCTAATTTCTTATTTCTTGTCCTGATTATGTGTATTGACCATGGATGTATATACCTTTATTTATATATTTTTTTGCCTTTTGGTCCCTTCCCCACTTAGTAAATCTGAGTATCTTATTATTTAATTGTTCTGTTGAAGAACATTTGTTTCCAATTTTTCAAGCAATGTTGCAGTTATTATCCAAAACTATGTCACATCATTCATAAGTACATAATACACATATAGAATGAGTTTCTAGAAGTGACATTACTGAGTCAGAGGATATCTCTGTTTTTAATTTTGATAGATACTGCCAAATTGATATCACAGAAGCTGCTCCAGATTGTACTCCTACAGTCAATGTACAGGAGTGTCTGTTTTCCTTTAGTCAAATGAGTGTTCTCAGACTGATTTTGGTCATTTTCATAGCTCTGAGCTTTGTTTTGCTTTTATCTTATTGTGAATGAGGATGAACATCTTTACCTAAGATTAAGAGCCATTTGTAGTTCTATTTATGTGGACTCTTTATCTGTCTGTATTCATATTCTTTACCTATTTTTTTCTATTAGACTACCAGTCTCATTGCTTTGAGAAATTCTTTGCATATTGAGGAAATTAGCCCTTTGAAATATATTTTTAATGACATTCATTCCTGGTTTTTCATTTAACTTTGTTTATACTTAAAAAAGTCTTGTTAGTCATTTTTTTTTTAAAAAAAGATAATTCAATTTATCAATCTTTCTTTTATGACTCTGGAGTGTTGTATAATATTTAGGAAAACCTCTCTACTCCTGTTTTTTTAAACTTCTGTTTTCTTTTAGTATTTCTTTGGTTTTTGTTTTTGAGGTTTACACTTTGTTTCCATTTGGAATCTTTGTTGTCAGTTGTTGTAATAAATAGAGTATGTGTTCAGTCTTATGTTTTCCCAAATGGTAGCGTAATGATCCCAGTATCATTACCTGTATTATCCATTTACCTCCTACTGATTCAAAATGGGAATTAAAAAATATAGAGATTCACACATGTAAATGTATTCTTGTATAAATTCTTACATGACTATATATTTAATACAAACAAATTTAATATATTTGGATCTATTTCTGGATTTTCTAGTTTGTACCAATGATGTTTATTCATATTTTGATACCATATTGCCTTGACGAATACATTTATACATGTATACTTTGAAATACATTTTAATATTTAGAGATCTACCCCCTTATTAATCTCTAAACATTTGAGAATTTGACCACTACTTTTGCTTATTTATTTTTTCATACAAACTTTAGAATCAATGTTCAGTTTTTAAAAATCCTCTTGGAATTTTCATTGAAATGATCTTAAAATTTTTAATTAGCTTATGGAGAATAGAGACTATAAAGAGAATAAATAGCTTCGTCTTGTTAACACTTTCTCTCCAAAGTCAAGTATATCTTTTCATTTTTAATAATAATTTTCTGTGTCCCTCATTAGCATTTAAGCTTTCCTTCATGTAACTCTTGTCCGTGTGTCCAGTGTTTATTCCTAGGTGCCTCACGCTTTACGTTACTGTAACTCTTCTATTGACTTTTATTTATGCTGAGTATATTAAGTTTGTTTCCCAGAATCATTTTGAATTTTCTTATTTTTTTCCAGGAGATTTTCTTGTGTTTTCTGGAGCAAGAATGCAGTTTCTATTTGCACTCTGGTGGTTTGGGTGTTGGTGGGGAGCCTTGCTTTGGTGTTGCCTGAACAAGGAAATACGTAACTCCTGATCCATATATTCACTTAAATTCTGAATTCCTGTAATTTTAGAGATGGAAGAGACATTTCCAAGGTCCAGCTGAGGAAAACTGAGGTCTCAGAGAGATCCAGGGTGGCAGTCACTATAGATTCTGGGATTCCAGACTCTTGACTCTGGGCTAAGCCATGAGGGCACTGAATGAAGCTAGAGAACCAAACACTGAGCAAAAGCTTGGCCTTTTGCAGAGGCTGTTACTTCCTACTCTGCTTCTTTAATTAGCCTCAAAATTAGCAAATGACTGAGATTTGGGCCAATGTAGTTTTTTGAAGATTTCATATGTCCCCAAACACCAGCTCTGAGTAACCACAAGGGAATAGCACAAATGACCATTGATCTCCAGTGATACATCAGGCTGTACTTGCTGGACTATATTGAAGCATTGTGAGAGCAGGGAATCAGGACAAACACCTATACTTGCTAACCCAAGCATCTTCCCTTCCATTCCGAGCCTCTGAAGATCAGTTATTACCAAATGGGCGGACACATTCTGCAAAGGTTTTGCAGCCTTCACAGCTTGTAAATAAGAGACTATATTCTTTATTCTCCCCTCTTGTGGAATCTGGCAGATGAAAGATCTCTGGGCAATGACCAGAGCTGGGCTAACAGTGAGAGAGGGAGGACTCTAGTTGAATAACCTCTGTATGCCCACTTAGACTTAATTCAGAGACCCCTCTATTTTGAGGAGCACAAGGAATCTTGTTCATGAAAAATCACCTTGGGGGCCCCAGTTTGTTATTACCTATCATTTATAAAGCTGTACCAAACACCAATTAGTCTGTCTGGGACACTCTGGCATAGATTATGCAATAGTTAAAATTTCTCTAACACTGTTTGCTCTTCCTTATACTTTTATTATTCTTCCACCTACATTTTGTTGATTGAGTCTACAACAAATATTTCTGATTCTTTAATACTGCTAGATTAAGTGGTGAAATTTCCAGTTGAATTCTTTTAGGAGCAGTTCCCCAAACTGCCTCATCATTTTTACAAATGGGTTAAAGATTATTTTAATTTGGAGCTAACACTGGTGGTTTTATCTTGGATTGGAGCAGTGAGGGATCTGTACCCAAATTCAACCTTGGTCGATCTCTTTGAAGCATTTGACATTGTGGCCCACCCCATTTTTCCTAAAACCTCCCCTTCTGATTTTTATGATGTTATAGATAAAGGGAGGATGTTATGAAATGGAAAGATTGTGGACGTTGAAGTCATGCAAATCTGGATTTGAATCCACACACTAGATCTGTGCCTTGAGAATGTTCCTTAATTTCTCCAGACTGTAGCGTTCTCATTGCAATGAGAGTGATAGCCCCATCATCTGACTGGCAACTTTACTCCACTTTAGCTTTTTGAGGAGACGAACAGCATTTGTAACCTTAGCCATAATGTGAGAACAGTGCTGTCATGGGGTAGACACTGAGTTGCTTTCTACATTCTATATGCAACATAAACATCATTAATTCTCCATCTATTAAAGTTCTCCAGAGAAAAGGAAATATATATGCATATATATGCATATATACATACATATATTTGAGGAAATAGATATGTATATTATAGCATATATATTTCTCTTCTCTGTGTGTATATATATCTCACTATAGACAGCTATCTATTTGTATCTATTTCTTTATTAAGGAATTGGTTAATTTGACAATTATGGGACTGGCATGTCTGAATCTAAGGAAAGGCCAGCAAGCTGGTGACTCAGTTAATAGCTGATGCTGGAGTCCTGAGTCTGAATTCTGCAGCATAGTAGGCTAGAAACTCAGACAGGACTTGTATGTTGCATTCTTCAGGAGGACATTTTTCTTTGGGAAATCTTAGTCTTTGCTTGTAAGACCATCCAGTGGTTGAATGACGTCCAACTGCATTATGGAGGGTAATCTACTTTACTTAATCTAATGTAAAAATGTGAGTCTTTTCTTAATAATACCTTCACAGCAACACCTAGACTGATATTTGATGAAACTGCTGTTCATAGCCTAGCCAATTTGACACATCAAATTAGCCACCATCACGTTTCATAAGCTGACTACTGAGCCTTAGCAACTGGGCCTCAATTAAGATATTAAAGGGCTTAATTGCAGTGGATGCTGTGATGACACAGTTTAGAGGTGACTTTAGGGGTCTGTTATTTTGATTTCAAGTTTACCCTGTGTCAAGCATTGTGCTCAGCAGTTCACACAGAGCATTTCATTTAATTTCACAACAACCCTGTGAGATTTCCCATTATTCGCGTTTTGTAAGTGGGAAAACTGAGGCCGAGGGAAGTTAAATGTGATTCTGTTTCATTGTGTCTTAGGGACTCTCTTGGGGTTTTTGCCTAAAGGAAGTTTTGTAGGAGTGTCATCCTGAAGTGCAGGACCTTCCCGCTCCCATCAGTTCTGAAGTGGGTCTAGGGTGTGACCTGGGTATGCCACTGGTGTCTCTGGGCCTTTGCTTAGTTGTCTCTAAAGGAGGACATTTATTTATTTTTTCATTGTATATATGCGTATATATGTCTATAGTTTTGTTTTTAAGAAAATGTGCAGGTAGGAATGAAAGCAAGTAGACAGGCAGAAAGATGAGGAAGAAGTACTTCATTTATTTTTTATTTAGTTGAACATCTTGGTGGTTCCCCACCAGCCCCAGGACATGAACCCAGGTCCTTGGGATATATGTGGACTGTGCTTCAGCTGGAGGTAATTACCAAACCACTACTTCACCAAGGTGTGTGTGTATATATATATATATATTTTTTTTTTTGAAAGGTACAGGCAAGAATGAAGGTGAGTAGAGGCAGGAAGGCAGGAAGAGAGAGGAAGGAGGATTTTATTTTAGTTAGCTGGTTGTCTTGGTTTCTCCTGCTAGCCCTGGGAATCGAACCTGGGACCTCGGGGTCTTTGTGGACTGCACCCTACCACTACTCCACATGGTACATGCTAAAGGGAGGATATTTAGGCTTGATGTATTTTAAGTTCTTCTCTCACTTTTTAACACTGAGTTTCTTTACTCTTGTTTTGATACAAGATTTAAGGAGACTTGTTAGGAATTTACAGATGTGATTGCTTCACTTTTTTTGGAAATGGTTTCATATTTTCAAATAGCATTAAGAATTGACACATTTATTGACCTGAAAAGTGATGTAATGATGTCATTCATCTAGTGAGTGCTGGATAGATGCTTTTTGCATTAAGAACAATTTTTACAAAGTATGTCTCATTAGAAAGATATGTACACAGTAGAAATTCCAGGGTAACAATAGGTACATACCTGCTGCATTAGCTTTCTCGAGACTTAGGGAACTTTAGAGTATATTGAGAAGAACCAAGGCTTTGGAATAAGACAGATCTGCAGTTATCTTGGTTTTTCCACTGACCAGCTATTTGAGCTTGGACATAACATTTAACTTCCTTTAGCCTTAGTTTACTCTTCTATAAAATAGGCGTAATGGGAGAGCTCACAGGGTGGTTGTGAAATTAAATGGTCTGTGTAAATTGCCAAATATATTGTTTGACACAGAGTAAACTTAAAATCACAATGAATTCCTTTCCTTCCCTTACATTGTTTTTGAAATTCTGGAGCCCTGTAGAGCCACTAGTGAGACAAGAGGCTCACTTTCAGAAGTATCAAGGAACTTACCTGCCTTGTCTCTTTTAAAAAACCACGTCAGGGTATGGTCACATCTGAGCATGTCACATATGAAAAGGGAGGGCTCGACCACGTAACACCGTGCTTTACTTTGAAAAAAGTCTGTACTCTAGGAATGGGCAGTTTTTCCATTCTAGGAAGAAGTGATGAATCATTATAGGAAATGTTGTTTTTATTTTGCAAATACCTTACCACTGGAGGTAATTAAAACTAGAACCTTCTGTTGCGAACACTTTTGGGAGGAGTTAGAGTAGAGGTGGGCACTCTAGGGTTGGACCCTCTATTTTGAGTTAGTTCAAATTGGATTTTAATTCCTACTACTCTCTCTCCATGGCCTTCAAAGAGATTGATTAGTGGTGGTGGGGGTTAACTAGTAAAATAATAGTAAAATGCTGCTTTACATCAGAAAACTTAGAATACCATTACTGGTAGAGATAATGGCAAATAATGTTCTAAGTGATGAAGCCATAGGCCTCTATGGGTTGCTGGAGAAAAGCCTTCTTCCCTGCTACAGAAGGTGGTCTGGAAGACTGAGGCTGGCCCATGCTGTCTGGTAGGGGCAACAGGAGGTTCTGAGCCACCTCTCACAGTGACCTTTGTCCTGGACCAGAAAGTATTCATCCTCTCTCTCTACCTGCTTTCATTTAAGCCCTAAATTCCTGTTAATTGCTGCTAACCAGTATCTTTCTACTGTTGTGCTTTTCAAATATGGGCTTTAAGCTATTCTTTCCTTTAAATGTATCTGGTGGTCACTTTACCGCAGTCTAAATGTTGCGGCAGCCCTCGCCCACTTCAGGTTTGCTTTCTGCAGTTTCAGTTAGCCCCAGTGACCTCCGGTCCCCAAATATCCCGCACGGTAAGACATTTCGAGAGAGAGACCACACTCATGTAACTTTGATTACAGCATATTGTTATAATTGTTCTTTTTTATTATTAGTTATTGTTGTTCATCTCTTACTGTGCCTAATTTATAAATTAAACTTTATTACTGGTATTACGTTTTATAGAAAACATAGTATATAGTGTTTGGTACTTGTATCAGGCATCCACTGGGGGTCTTGAGAAGTATCCTGAAGGTAAGCGGGGAGACTGTATTGTATTTGTTTATATTTTTTTAAAGGAAAGGTGCAGGCAGGAATAAAGGTGAGCAGGGAGGCAGGAAGAGAGAGGAGGAAGAAGCACTGCATTTTACTTAGTTGTTCATGTCAGTTGTTCCCTCTGGCCAGTGTTAATGAACTTGGGTCCTTGGGATGTGTGTGGCCTGCGCCAGCCAGAGGTCATGAACTATCTGCTAAGACACAAGGACATGGAAGGACTTCTGTATTTTAATTGACATTCTCTAAATAGCTGCATGTGGAAGCTGGTTTTGTGATGCCCTTAGACTCACTTCTTTGGGATGGTTACTACAAACCAGTGGGGACATCACCTCTGCTTATCTCAATTCCACTTTCACAGTCAGTGGTTGAAGCCATTTATAACAGGGTTGATTTGAACCAATAGTCAAGGGTTCTTCGCTCTTCTTTTCTAAAGTGGAAAGGCAAACTGCTTTCCCCTGCAGTGAAAGCTTCCTTGCACTTCAAGTCCAAGTAGCTTTTCAGAACTGGTGTTTGGTATGTACAGAGTAAGAGAGATGAAATGAGAAAGGAGAGAAATGGCAACGAGCTGTTTCTGGAGAAAGCACGCCTCTGCTGAGCTGAGCTGCCGGGGGCTGCAAGCTGTGGTTTGTCCACACAGCGTGTCGCTCTGTCACTGTCACTGGGGCTCCGGAGGGACCCAGTCCCTCTCTCCTGATCAGTCTCTATCTTTGAGCGAGAGCTACCAGAGACCCAGCCTCACTCCCGAACACACAGAGACTGCGTCCTCGTCACAAATTCCTTCATGAAGGTTTGCGGCTCACATAACAACAGGGTCAGGAAAACAGGAAGCCAAGCAAAGGAAAGATGTACAGAGGGACTAAAGAGAGAAGATAAATACACACCCTCAAATCTGATCTAGTAATTGGTTCATTCTGTTAACTTTGGGTAGAGTAGGCACTAGAAATAGAGAAGACTTTTTATTTATTTATTTTTTTAAAAAGTGCAAGGAGGAATGAGGGCAAATAGGCCAACAAGCAGTTGTTCATCCTGGTTGTTTGCACAAGCCTAGCTCTGGGGCCTCCAACCTGTGTCCTTCACACTATATCCGGTGACCTTGTTCACTAGGAAAGACTTCTTAAATGAAATCTTTTTATTTTAATAAAATATGCAAACAAAAGAGCATGTATTTGTGAATGTTCACTTAAAGAAAATAATAATGCAAATACCTAGATATCTACCGTCCAGTCTAAGAAATGGGGCGTGACCAATATTTTTGGACCCTTGTAGGTCTAGTGAGCGGTTTTCAGTTACCTATGGCTACATAATCCACAGTCAAATGCCTGAGTCCACATACATTTACTTTTAAATATGTCAAATAATCACCTCTTTTGGCATTCTCCAGATAGGAATTGATTTTAATGATATGAAGGATTCTCTACCTCACCAAAGGCTTCTTCGATTAGCTTCTTCCTTAGCTACTCTAGTCATTGTTAAGGATTGTCCCCAATTTTTGTCTTTAAAAAAATGGGCTGCCGAACCATATAGGCAGGTCTATTTCTATGACTCTTCAATTTAGCTACCCACTTCTGCCTAAGTTCTGCAGATATTAAATCTTGGAATCTTTGTAGACTTAAGGAAGCAGCAAATGCCTTTCTTTGTAACACAAATAAGATCTTCTCAGGGAGAAGGGAAGGATATGTAGATGTATGATTTCTTTCACTTTAATACACAGGCATTGAGGTTTGCAGCACAGATCTCTTCCCTGTTTGGCCTTTTCCAGAGGGGTAGAGTGGAATGATTTCATGTGTTCTGTGTGAGTGAGTTTGAGAACTACAAACTGGGTGAATAGAGTTTGTAGGTTGGTTTGATCATCCTAAAACAGACATGGCTGAGAGGCAGTCTCAGCAGTACTGAGTGTCTACCTGCCACTGCAGGTCAACAAGTGTTATTCCATTGCTCATCCCTCAAAAGCAGTTTTGACGCTGTTGTGTCCCACGTACATCACGGCATGTGTGTCCCTCTCAGTACATCTTTTCCTGACTTCCAAATTTCTTGGAGTGCATTTAAAATTATTCATTTAAGTGATTCTATGAATTTATTTGCTAATCAGATTTTGTGAATTGTTCTTAGTGAGATTAGACACTGTTGCTGAGACTTTAATTCCTGTCTGACTGAGCTGACCGTGGGCCAAATGTCAGCTGTCCTGAGGTTTGCTGCCTTCTCCACAGAATTTGGAGAACAGTTTGGATGTGAGACTCAGACAAACACAAAGTCTGCATTGCTTAATCTTGTTTAAGAGTGACACTCCCTCTTCCTGGCTATTCCCCAGAGTCCCACGGCCTCACACCACCAGGTGGAGCTTCTGGTTCTAGACCCAGATGAACTGGGCCTGGGATTTAAAAAACATTTTATTTTTATTCTTTATTATTTTGAATTTGGCAGTATCATTGAATAGCAGGACACAGGCCAAAGGAGAAGAAACTTCCTTCTTATTTTTCTAATAAAATTCATGTCACTTTGCAGAAGACTAGTCCTTAGAAGCTCGGGGCCTGGGTAAGAGACTTTGTCCTGAGTCTCCTACAACTTGTGGAGGACTTCAGCCACTTTCAACAACCAGAGATTGAAGTCATTAGAGAGTCAGGGGAGGCTAATTTGTCTCCTAAAAGCAGGTGATCTTGATCCGAGGTCTGCAAATGTCTGAACTTATATGTGAAGTTTTGTTTGTACACATGTATAAATGTACATTTTTCTGGTGATTGATTCCATTATAGTCTCAAAGGTACTCATGATCCAAAGTAGAATAAGAACCTCTGATGCCTTCCGACTGCTGGTTTGCAATAAAATGAGAAAAATAAGGAGATATAAATAATTTTTTCATTAGCCTAAAATTTTAAGAATGTCCTTTAAAAAGTTCTTTCTTGACAAAGTCCAAAGTTGATAATACCTCCAATTATTCTTTTTTCCCTGACCTTTGAAATCCACATTCTGGAACCCACTAATCTAGAACCTTGCCTGTTTATTGTATGTGATTTCAAAGCGTGTTATTGTCCATCAATCACCCCCGGTTGTCCCCATGTGTGAGAGTTGTCTTTTATTATGCTCAATGCTGTCTTAAGCAAAGTGATGTGGGGATGGCTCAGGCTGCTGAGAGGCTGATATGCGACCAGATAAAGCCCAAGTCCAGAGTTTGAGACCCCAAGCTGGGGTGAAGAACCAAGATAAACAATGAACTAAATAAATAAAGATGCTTTTAAAAAGTGATGTGTTAGATGGTAACCGAGGCAGATTAAACATTTTAAGAATTTTTTAGAACAAAACTGACTGAAATTGAGTCATGCCAAATAGGAAGTATTAGGAGAATCACACCAATAGTGCAAGACTTTTGTAGAAAAGAGCAGAAGCAAAACAAGGGAATCGCTTGATTGACTTTAACAGTTGCCTTATTTGGGGAGCCTTGTTGGCTATTTGTGATTAATTGTGTTTAGATTCAATTTCTCAAACCTGAGGTAGTACAGGCTTAGATTTTGGTTTCTTACTTAGGTTGCAAAGGCATTAGAACCACTTCAGTCTAATGACATTCTTGTTTTATTAATTTAACAGATGCGAAATCAAACTTCTCCTGGTTCCAAGGAAGCATTACTATCATATTGGGTAAAACACCTAAACTTCTTGGGTCTCAATTTTCATATAAAAATGAGATAACTGAAATGGAACTGCTCAAAGTTCTCTCCAAATTTAACATTAAATAATTAAAGGAATATATATGAGACCCGGTGGGAAAACTGAAGTATAATCAACTAGAGGAAGAAGATCAAGGGTGGAAAGAGAGAGCTCTGTCTCTTGATTTTTTCATAAAAACCAGAGTAGAAGAAACCATTTTGGAGTATACCCAATTTGGATTATACGATTAGTTCTATTAGCTCATTTGCTAATCCGGTTTTATGAAGTGTTCTTAGTGAGATTAAATATGAAATATTTACAAAAACATATCACTTCTGTCTTAAAGTGGTTAATATATTTTTTTTTTAAAAGAAGAAAGGTGGAGACAGGAATGAAGGCAAGCAGAGAGGAAGAAAGAGGAGGAAGGAGCATGTTACTTATATTTAGCTGTTCATATTGGTTGCTGCCCCTCAGCTCCAGAACATGAACCGAGGTCCTTGGGATGTGCGTGGACTGCACTTGGTCAGAGGTGGAGGTCCTAACTGCCACTCCATCAAGATATGCCAGGGAATATCCTTTTTATACTGAGACATGAAAAGACTAGAGTAATAATGAAATCAGCAATGAAAGAACATTGATAATAGTGACTGCTTGACTTCTTGGGTGCCAGCTCTGAACTGAACCTTTGCACTTTTTATCTCATTGACTCCTACTGGGTAGGTACGATCATTCTATACAGATCCTTCCACTGACTGAGCAACTTGGAGCCAAATCCTCTTAATCTGAAAGCTCCTATCCTGGTAAACACACCTTGAAGTGAGAGCTGTGCATCTCAGAGTGTAGTCTGATGTAGGGGTGCGTGGGTGCAGGCCCAGGGCTTGTAGGAGCATCTTGGGCCCCACTCCAGATCTATTTAAGCAAAATCTAAGTTAACAAGACTCTCAGGGGTTATGTATTCATGTGAAACTTGGAGAAGCACTCATTTAGATGACTTAAAAACAAAACGAAACTGGTCTCCTGTGTTAATATACATGCTCCCTTGCCTGATGGATGAAGACATGTGTTACACTGAGGAAAAGAAGGATGGCCTGGTTGTGCAGAGTCCAGTTCTTGCTCTCCCGATGGGTTTGTGAATTTCAGAACCCTTCTTGCCTGTTTCCCTCACTGAAGAGTAAATATGTCATAGGATGCACAACCCCAAGAGTGAACACCAACGTTAACTATGCTAGTGGGTGAAGAGGAGGAGGTTCCTTGATATTAACACACATGCCCCACTGTTGTGCTGACTTCTTGAGTTGGGGAGGCTGTGTATATGCCAGGAGAGGAGCCCTATGGGGAGTCTTTGTACTTTCCATTCAATTTTGTTGTGAAGCTAAATTTGCTCTAAAAAAGAATTAAAAAAGTAACACACACAAAAAATAATCAACAATCATAGAACGTGAGTTGTAGGCCTTGCCAGAGAGGGGACATCCAGTAAGATAAAGCCTGTTAAAATCTTTTTTTATCCTTTTGGATAAGAGGTGCTTTTGAAAGAGAGGATTTGTTAAGTGCCATGATCTCATCCTCTGGCAACACCGGTGGGAGAGGATCCAAGGGAAACCCAGGGCGTTGACGTGTGGGTGACTCAAGGACCCACGGCTGACAGTGAGCAGCCCCAGGCTTGGAGTTGGTAGGAGCGGGAGGGAAGGACCTGCCCACTTTGTGGGCTGTGCTGATGGGTGATGAGAGTCTTCAGGCTCAGGATGTGGGCTCCTGCTTGCTCCCCAAGTGCCAGGGACTGGCTTTGCTCCACTCTGTTCTTCTGGGATGTTTCCCCTTTTGTTCTTCAATCGATGATGTGACTTGTGGGAGTTCTTGGAAGGGCCCTGAAGACCCAGGGCAAACCTGGACTTCAGTTTTCAGATGCTCCATTTTCCAAGCTGTGCTCTCACTGTTAGTTCCACAGGGAAGTCATATGCCTGAAAGACACTCGCTTAGGAGTTTTGCCTTTTAGTTTTTCCCTTTAATTTAATTTTACGGTTGTTTTGTTTAAGAATATTACTAAAAAGTTTAAAACTTTTAAGGAAATTTATTTCTGTATTTTATTTACTTCCTATGAGGTGCATCGTAAATGGATGGGTGAATGATAGTATTAAGGAAGTACAGTGGGTGTTTCTCATTATCCTCATAATGAAGAAACAGATTCAGTGAATGAAGGGACTTTCCTTGACTGTGGGTCAGAAGACAACATGGAGATGGTTCTCAAATACTGAGTAAGCAAAATAGGATACAGTATTTGCTAGCCATTTAGGGAGAAAATTAACCCTGTGTGCATGCGTAGTAGTGAGATTTCTCCAAAGTCAACTCTTTCACAGGAGATTTAGGATCTGGGTGGAAAACAATGCAACAAACGATTTTTAATTTTTCCATTTGACCGTGTTGTCACTGTCAAGCACTTCAGTAAGCCTTTTTGATTTTTTTATCCAGCGTGCTGAGTTTTAAGACACACAATGCCCTGGAAAATGGGGCTGGCTGAAATGATGAGACTTGGCTTAAGGAATGTGGAGCTCAATTCTCATGCCAAGAACAAGGAAACTGGGTGAAACCATGATGCCCTCAGGAAATCTGGGGCATTGCTGACAAGATAGGTTATCAGAATTGGAGGCAAATGTAGCATCTTTGGCTTTTACAGCTTCCCCTCTAAGCCAATAACTCATCACAGAGGACCCCCAAGGGACCTGTGTTAGACACCTCGAGCAGTTTCCCCAGATCTGGCTTATTCACCAGCAAATGTGAGAGATTACTAATTAGCACCCCTCTCCTGTGTTCGAGCACTGAAGGTTATAGTTGGGTGTGTGTGAAGGAGAATGCTCCTCTTTCTATTCCCTTTCTTTTCTAGATACTTGGATGAACACTGGAAGGATGTCTCCACTAATGCAATCACAAAGCATGAAACTGAAAAGATGGATGTAGAAAGAATGTCCCCAAAGTCTAGAAAAACAACCACCGTGACACTTCCATGTCATGTGATTGCTGTGTTTTTATATTTGCTTATATTCTAGTCTTCGTCCACTTACCCATTATTTGACATTGTGGCAAGCTCATTGTAATGTACACTTTCATATTGTGCTTTTTATCACCTAATATTATATCATTCCTACTTTTCCATGTTTATATATTGTCTTCATAATGATCATTTTCAGTGCCTGCACAATACTGAACATGTTGACACCTTAAATTTACTAACCAGTCTCTTTGAGGGACATTTTAATTGCTTCTAGATTTTCTGTTATTGAGAAAGCCAGGGACATTTTGATGTATAATTACTTTGTCTTCTTTGAAATTGTTTTCTTTAAAATTATTTTTAAATTTAAATTAAGTGTATTGAAGGAACATTGTATCATAACATTATATAGGTTTAAGGTGTGCATCGTAGTAAATATATTAAATTCGCCACCACTTTAGTACTTCCTTCACTATACAATTGATTAAAAAAATACCAGTCGTGACAGGTAGAAGAGAGCTGTCATGATGCCATTTTCTGCTTCTATCCCCACTGGAGGGACTCTCAATACTTTCATCTCACAGAAGATGTTTTTGAAGTGTTTTCTTAGTTCCTTTAAAATATCCCTCTTTGATTCCTACTTCTGCTTCTGCCTTCACTTCCTCTCACTCTTATTCTCACTATCCTCAACTCAAATCTGTCCCTTGGATTCCTTGGAACATCTGTCTCCATATTCCTGGAAGGGTCTCATCTGAATGATTCTTCACTCCTGTGCATATCTGAAGCTCTTCCCTTAGAGGGATGGAGAGGGGAGGGAACAACACACATTCTAATCTTATCAGCCTCAATCTGATGTCTTATCTAAATATTATTTCTTGTCCTACTTACATCATAAGCCCTCAAGGAAAGGACCATGTCTTTAAGTGTACCATGGAGAACCAAGAGCCTTAATGGCATTTCACAAATGAGGAATGTTGTCATTGTAAGGTGCTAATAATTGGAAGATGAGAATAGATGTTCTGGGAGGTAGAACCATGCTAGAAATAAGTGGGGCCTCCTGGACCATTTAAGTAAAGTTTTCCCAAGAAGGGGTGATTGTGAGCTGTCAGAAAAGTGGGGCCTCTGCTATTAGGAGATATTAGTATTTGTGTAGATCCTTGAATAGGGTACTTTCCCCTTTAACAACACTTCATGGAGCATTTCAAGTTCTGCCAAGTTGAATTCAGGGCTTTTGACATGGGATGGTGGGCAAACACCTCTGGGATTATCCTCCATGACATTGGGCAATGGGTCCTAAACTCCTTGACAGTTTCTGTGTTTTAACATTTGCAGTTTCTGAATGGAGAGTAGACTTTAGAGAGGACTTTTTCAACTATAAAAATCTCTCCTTGAATCAAACCAGTGGAACCATTCATTCTTTGTAACATCACCAATGGATAAAATTTTGTCCTTTTTTGACTTTATCCTAAGATATTAATGACAGATACCTAAGCTATTTTATTGGTTAAATAGAAATTACATCAAGTAGGATAAGGGCCTTCTGCATTAGGTTTTGAAACAACTTAGATATGAAGCATGTTTCAACAAATAGCTTCTTTTTAATGCACAAATAATGTCTTATTTGAAATGTGTGATGCTTATAAATTTGCGATTTTATATATAAATTGCAATGGGGTATACCCATAACTCTATTTATAGTTCAACAAATGCATTAATACAAGTTTTCTCTTTATACTCATGAGAACTTGTGAAATATATATATATATATATATATAGAGAGAGAGAGAGAGAGAGATCTGCTTCTATTTTATAGAAGTGGACACTGAGGCAAAAGAGGGCAAGGCATTCAGGCTGAAACTGTTGAGTCAGAATTTTAACTCAGCATCGAGTCCAGTATCAAAAGATAGCAATCTTTTGATCTGGGAAATGATGGCAATTTCTGGTGTTATTGCATCCTTGGTTTTCCTCTGACTCTGGGATTCGAACCTGGGACCTCGGGATGTGTGGACTGTGCCCAACTGCTATTCCATCAGGGTGCACCATTACATCCTTTTTTTTTGGTCTTTGTGAGTGTCTGGTGATTTGTTCCCATTGTCTCTTCTTAGAGTCTTTCTGTTTTCTAGATATCATTCTTGCGCTGTTAAAATTCCCGTGAACCCATGGACTATATTGGTAAAATAGTCAGCACTTGAGGCCCAGAGACGGCAGCCTCAGGTACTTTCAGGAAACACACTTGGGAGAGGGAAGAGGCTAGCCCAGTCCACTCAAGTATCTATTTGACACTATGTGAAACCGACTTGGGGCATTTAAACAGAAATGTTCTGATGTGTGGGCTGAAGGAGAGTTGGTGCTTTCATTTTTCAATTCTAAGTCATTTTTTGCAGTGCCCGAAATGATGCAAAGCTGCCATGATAACACCGATGTGAATATTCAGATGTCTCAGCAATCCTGATATACATTTCAGTGTCCTACCAGGAGTGAACATTTTTGTGGACCCCGATACATGGACACATGTGTTTTGCATTTTAGTTAAAGTACATAAATTTCTTATCTCCTTCTTGAGGGTCTCTCGGTATACCTGCTATTAGTCGTGCGTGGGTTTGAACAGGTAACTTCATCTCTCTACGCCTGTTTGCTTTTTTTTGAAATTAAGACTTAATAGTATCTACCACATAGTGTCCTTAATGTCTTAGTATCTACATGAATTGTGTTTATTTTATACTCTTTTTTTTTTTAAAGGAAAGGTACAGGCAGGAATGAAGGCGAATACGCAGGCCCGCAGGAAGAGAGAGGAGGGAGATGCATTTTATTTATTTTAATTTTAGCTGTACATCTTGGTTATTCCCCTGGGCCCAGGATGTGAACCTGAG
This sequence comes from Solenodon paradoxus, assembly GCA_004363575.1. Lineage (NCBI taxonomy): Eukaryota > Metazoa > Chordata > Mammalia > Eulipotyphla > Solenodontidae > Solenodon > Solenodon paradoxus. The sequence continues at coordinate 198,536 of RJWH01000294.1, forward strand.
TCCTTGGGGTGTGTGTGAACTGCACTCTTAGCCAGAGGCAGCTGACTTGTCAGCTATTCCACCAGGGTGCGCCAGAATTGATTGTGTTTAAATGAGAGGCCTAGTGAGGACTCAATAAATGTTAACTATTATTATTTCTATTGTTATTATTATTATTATTATCATTATCATTATTATTATTATACTGGAAAGGCTAACCCATCCTCAATGTATTCTGGATATTAGGTTTGCTCTTCAACTGGCAATAAGTACATTTCCTTTTTTCCTGTTTAAAAGTTGTGGTAAAATATACATAGCATAAAATGTATCATTTTAAGTGTTTGAGAATACTGCTCTGTGACATTAAGGGCATTCACATGATAGTAGAGAATGTATTACTTTAAGAGGGGTAGACTAGGGAAGGGATGAGTGTGGGTTCTGTGTTTGCAGCATTCAGAGTGAGCATCTCCGTGTTCGCCTTTTCCAGCACAGCACAAAGCAGGGATGAGCAGGTGACTGGGTCAACCGATTGATGTGAACAAGAGAGAGACCAAGTTACAAACACTTACTTTGTGTCATCTCCTCACATGTACTTATTTTCATCGTTGACTTTTTTTTTTTAAGGATAGGTTTAGGCAGGAATGAAGGCACGTAGGCAAGCAGGAAGAGATAGGAGGATAAAAGCACTTATTTTATTTAACTGTTCATCTTGGTTGTGCCCCCAGCCCTGGGTCTTGAACCTGCATCCTTGGGATGTAAGTGGACTAAGTGCAATGGTCTTATTCATGAGGCCACAAGAACATACCTTCATTGGTTCTTTTGGCTCAATTAGTTCTTTGAACCTGAAAGTACAGGCCTGAGTTCAGAACTATTTTGTGGATGTTCTTTGTTTGAAGTACCAGGAATTCATTCAGATTTAGAGAATCATTTAGAGGAACCTATCTCAACCAGAGGTTCTTGACTCAGGTCTTCCGGGAAGTCAAGATTAATTGTGGAGCTGAACTCAGTGACTTTACTGCATTCCTTGAAATGGAGAAGGCCAGAAGTTTGGAAGGTCCATTTCTGAAAGTCTTAAGGGCATGGGAACATTTAATAAAAAATGGGAAGTCTCTGCCCCTACCTCTCAGATTGTTTCCTTAAGTTGGTGCTGCCGTAGATGAGAAGAGCTGGAAAAGTGAGTGATCTGCATCTTGGCACATGTGTCTGCAGGTTCAATCTCAGAGAAATGATTTGACATTCATGTATTCTTCCATGTTTCCTTCAATAAGCATGTACTAGAAAGTTGAGTGGTTGCTGGAATTCTACTTTAAAGGCTATCTCCTTCCTGAGAGAAGGTTTCTTAGAAGAAGCTTCTAATGTGTCACTGTTCAGTAATTGCCTATTATCCCTAATGCTGAAATTGTCTTTTAACTCTTCTGGGTCTTCTTAACCCAGGTGTGAAACAGACAAAAACTTTTAAATATATGTGAGAGACTTCGATGGGCAGACTCTTAAATATCAAAGAGCATCAGCTGTCTCCAAGGTCTCTGCTTCAGCAATTACTTGGAGCTCACAAAGTCAGATGCAGCACCTAGGGGCTAGAGATTTTAATTTATTTTTTCCAGCTTTGTTGAGATGTAATTGACATAAAACATTGTGTAAGTTTGTGGTGTACAACTTAGTGATTTGCTATATGGCTATGTTGCGAAATGATTACCACAATAAGGTTTAGTTAACACAGTCATCACTTCACCTAGTTGCATCTATGTATGTGTTTGCTGAGAATTTTAAAAGCTACTGTCATATCAACTTTCAAGTATACAAAACAATATTGTTAACTATAGTCACCCAGCTATATCCTCAGAGTCTGTTTGCCTTATAATTGGAAGTTAGTACCCATTGACTACCTTCACTCATTTCCCCTCCCTTCTCTCCACCCCCTGCCCCTGAAACCACCAATCTGTTCTTTGTTTCTGTGAGTTTGGTTGGTTTCTTTAGATTTTTTTTTTTTTTTTTTTTTTTTTTGTGGCTGTTGCAGTAAATTTCTTTTCCTTTTTAAGGAAAGATGCAGGCAAGAATGAAGTTGAGTAGGCAGGTAGGCAGGAAGAGAGAAGAGGCAGAACATATTTATTGTCTTTTTATTTAGTTATTCATACTGGTTGCTTCCTCCTGGACTTGGAACCCTGGGGTATGTGGCTTGCTCCCTTGGAGGCAATTCACCTAACTGCTACTGTGCCTGGGCATGCTGGTTTCTTTAGATTTTATATGTAAACAAGATCATACAATATTTGTCTCCTGCTATCTGGCTTACTTCACTAAACAAATTGCCCTTGAGTTTCATGGATGTTGTGGTAAATGGCAAGAGCTCTTTCTTTTTGACCAAATAATATTCTACCATATATATGTCATATTGTCTTCATCCATTCACCCATTGATGGACTCATGGGTTTTTGTTTTCATGTCTTAGTATTACATACAGTGCTGCACCAATATAAGGGTGCAGGTATCTTTGATATAATGATTTTATTTCCTTCAGCTATATAGCCAGAAGTTGCTGGATCATCTTGTAGGAAACACCATAATGTTTTCCACAGTGACTGCCCCAATTTAGATTCCAACCAACTGTGTACAAGTGTTCCCTTTTCTCTATATTCTTATCAGCACTTGTTATCTTTTGTCTTTTTGAAGTAGAGGTTTTTTTTGCTTTGTTTTATCTTTTGTTTTTTCCTTTCCCCATCCCAGGTGTGGAACTCTTGGGCTTTCCATGGTTTTCCCCTTAGCCACTTAGCCACAGATTTCACTAATTGATGCAGATATTTTAATTTAGTTATCCATTGAGCCATCCACCCATCCATCCTCCTGACCGTCCGTCCGTCTGTTCATCCATCCATCATTCATCCATCCACCCATCCATCCAAAAAACATGCTCACAGGCATTGGGAATTTTGATGAAGGAGTTACCGTGTGTAGTATTTCTCTGCCTAGCTTGACTGACCACAGAATCTCAGGTATTCTGCAGAGCAAAGTTTTGGGAACATGAAAAAGTGAACTGTGCAATACTTTTGAATTCCCTGTAGTCTCTCTCATATAAAACCTTATAATTAGACTTTATGTCTCCAGGGGTATTTTGTGAAGAGTAAGATTTGGGTAAGCAGTGACTGGAAAATGTATATCCATGAGATGTTGTGAAATCCCATACTTCTCCAGTGATTTGAGGTGCTGAACTTGTAGTTTGGATGAAAAGAATAGAGAAACACGTATCCTGAGTGTGCCAGGCTTTCCCTCTTGCATCTTGAGAATAAACAAAATCTGCCACCTTTCTTTCATGCAGAGCCACCTGGCCTCTGGCCTCACACCTGGGTTGTTTCATCTCTAAGTATCTGATTGACCTGCCTTTCCACTCTCTGCCTCCTACTCCCGGTTGGAATCTGGGGAGTTGTGAGCATACGTGTTTGGGGAGAAGGCAGGAATTGCACTACCACCTGGAGGTTCTTCAGGCACACCCCTGTGGCATTTATCTCCATGTGAAGGTGTAGAAGTTCTGACTGGAAACTCATCTCCTGGCTTGGATCTAACATGCTGGTGATGCCTAGGAAATCATTCCCCCATTTCCTGGGTCCCCACCTCTGCCAACCTCTCCTTGAAGTCACTTGTCTTACAACTGACCAACTGAGCTGGGGTATGGGGTCATGGGGGAGGGGGTGAGGAAAGATATCTCCCTTCACTATTCCTTTAGGGTCAAAGAGTCGTAAGTGTTTCCTCTGCTAAAGAACACTACTTCCTGACACATTGCTTGCCTTGCTATTAGATTTCTTAGCAGGAAGAAACGGTTTCTCCTTCCTGCCAACAAACATTCCTAGGTGTGGAGATGGCCATAGTATGGAGATATGTAACAGAAAACAAGGAGAGTGACTTCAAGTCCCTTTCTGCTTATCTAGAGGAAGTAGAAGAGTGAACCTGCAAACAAAATCGCAATTTCCCTAAATGTGAAGAAAAATGTCTTTAAAATGACAAATGGCTCACTGCATAATTACATGCTGAGTGGCAGGCTTAAAGAGTCATGCGGATTCTAAGGTTTTACTTTCATGCATGTATGTATTTCACCATCATCAAAATAAGATAATATATGTTACTGTGCTTTGTACACGATGGAAGAAGCATGTGTTGGAAAGTGATTCTTGTTATTGATCATTTTCTAGAAGCATGTATGAATGCTCTGCTTTTTGTGGGGTGTCATGGTAGGTGCTTTTCTAAGGCTGGCTTCAGTATGTAAACAATGTAAATGGCTGGTTGAACAAAAATGCCTCTCCTTGTCCTAAGTTCCCATCATGTGTTCTGCTTCTTATGTCAACTGAATGGGATAACATAGACTTGCTCATTATTACTTTTTTATGGTTTTATTTTTAAGGTAGTGAGATTGCATCTCAGTCAGTGTATATTTCACACCACACCCACCACCAGGGTTCTAGTGTCCTTCACCACTGCAGGCTCCTGCCTTTCCCCCTCCCTCCTCTCTGGTAGCCATAGTCTTGTGTCAGTGAATTTTTTTGAGATTTGTCTGTTCCTTTGTTTTATTTCTTTCTATTCCACCTATGATTGAACCCACCCTGTACTTCTCTCCCTTTCTCTTTCTTTTCTGGCTTATTTCACTTAGCATGATTTCGTTCAGGTTGTTGCAAAGGGCACATTTCATCTCACATTTTTAATAGCTGCATGGAATTCCATTGAGTATATGTACCACAGATTATTTAATCAGTCATCTGTTTCCATGTCTTGGCTATTGTGAACTGTGTTGCTATGAATACAGGGATGCAGATAACTTTCCTGATTAGTATTTTCGTATTCTCTGGGTATATGCCTAGAAGTGGGATTGCTGAATCAAATGGTAGGTTCATTCATTCATTTTTTTTTTTTTTTTTGAGGAATCTCCATATTGCTTTCCAAGAAGGTTTAGTAATTTACCTTCCCATTACCAGTAAAGGAAGGTTCCTTTACCTCCACATATTCTCTAACACTTGTGATTTCTAGTCTTTCTGACAGAGGCCATGCTCACTGATGTGAGGTGATGTCTTATTGTGGTTTTTATTTACATTTCTCTGATAGTGAGTGATTAGAACATTTTTTCATGTTTGTAGTCCATTTTTTGTATCTTCTCTGGAAACGTGCCTATTTAGCATTTCTGTCCATTTTTTGAGTGGATTGTTTGATTTTTTGTTGTTGAGGTTTATGAACACTATATATTTTGGGGAAAAAACTCTTGTCTGATGTAAATTGTATGGATATCTTCTCCCATTCACTGGGTTGCCTTTTTGTTCTAATGGTGGTTTCTTTTGCTGTACAGAAACTTTTTAGTTTGATGTAGTCCCAACTGTTTATTTTTACTTTACTTTCTTTTGTCATGATGTTATTTTACCAAAGACATCTTAGAGCTTGATGTTGTAGAACATTTTTTTCTGTATTTTCTTCTATGTATTTTATGATTTGGGGTCTGAAAGGCATGCTCATTATAATGTATCTACTTTGAAAATTTAGCAGATAGTAGAGTTTTGAGGTGCTGGGGCAAAGGACATCCATTTTGAAATGAGGAATTGGGAGAGGAAGCAGATGATCAGAAATGGAGGGCTTCTGCTAGGTGTCTGTAAAGCAGTATGCCAGAACGAAGGAGAAAGAATAATGAAACCCCATTTGCTTTATGGTTTTGACCTCTTTACTTTGAATAAGTCTGACAGAATCACTGCCATTTGTTAATTCATTACTGGTGGTATAATAGCATAATAGATAAAATACTGAAGCCCTTAGCAAATAACCTCTATTAGACAAAGCATTTTCATTCTGGTAAATGCAGTCTGGGGATGTTGAATGATGGGAACTTCTGTGAAGTTCCTCATCAGATAGACTATCTGAAATGTCTTCCAGGGAATCAGGAATTGCTTCATGGAAAAGCAGTGGACTTCAGGAGCCTTCAGAGTGGCAACATGGGAGAAATTCTGGATGAGGGGATGTGGGTCCAGGCATAGGATGATGCTCAAGAGAGGATTACAAGCATAGAATAGAAATTTGGTTGATCACTGAAATATGCAGGAAATATCACATAAGTGACCAAGCTACTGTCTTGGGTTAACACAAGAGAACTTTAATGTATTATAAGAAATCCTCATTAACACTTTCTTTCCCTCAAGTCAAAACAAATGCCAGATACTTAGTGCACGTAGAGATTTTCTGCAGGTCTCAAGAAGGTATGCGCGACTTCTGAGTAGGTTTTCTGTTCACGTTAAAATGTATTTGCTGAAGATGTATGCCATCAAGTCTGACTGGATTTGATCCTTGGAATAGATTGTCTTGTGCTACTCTGTGCTATGATTTTGGCAATGGTTCTGATGCTTCTAAATATATTGCTTGCTATATGGTTCCTAAAACAATAGTCTCACCCTGGGAGAGGGGAGCTGCCACTCATTGGTTGACTAAACTAGTGTTTATTTCCCTCTTGAGCTTTGAGAATTTTCAGCTCAATTTACCTGGAAAGGACCATTTCTTCAAAGTTCATTAATATGTTCATTAAAAGCTGTTTCCAAATTCAGTTGCACGTTTAATAAAAATTGGAATGTGGAAGCTGATTCTTATGAATATGGAGGGTAAGGTGGAGAAGAATGTTCAGGTTTCCTGAGACTCAGAGTTGAATTTTATAATAGTGATTATAAATGCATACAAATCCAAATGGTTACCAGTCCACAATATCCAAAGTCATTATCTTCATTAACTAACATTTATTGGTGAGTTATCTGAAGGCTAATACTTCAGAGTAAATGTGCAAAGCCTGAGGACACTTGCTTCAAAGGTCTTATAATAACAAACCAGCTCATTGTTGAATGCTTGAACTCTTGCCATATATGCAATGTTGTCACAAGTGCTATGGGAAACAAAGAAATCCAAACATCTGTCCTTCAAGAATTTATGGTTAGTTGGATGTTAAGATCAGTATATAGGAAACAGTGGGACCTGTATTAATTAGAATGCTTTTGACTGTGAGAGAAAAAAACCTGAATGGAATCTGGCTTAAGTAAGTAGTTGATCAAGAAATTAGACATCAGATATAGGAGTGGTTTTAGGCTAGAGGTCTAGAACTTCAAAAAACGTAATCAAAGACTTGATTTCTTCTAGTCATCTCTCATCTCCCTCTACCAATCTCAAGATTATAGGAGCTAGCAGTTAGGATTAAAGCTCCTTCTTTATGTCTAGAGGAAGGGAGCTGGCATCCTATAACTCTCAGAAGAGTGAGAGGAAATTCTTTTCCAGAAACTCTCAGAAAGTCTCCTGTCACCTTACATTGACCCTAGTTACACACCCAGGCCTGAATCAAGCATTTTGGCAAAAGCAATGGGAGTATTCGAGTTGACTTAGAATAATCATTGTGCACTACTGGAGCTGTACTGCATGGGGAAGGGGATATTCGAGAAGAAGAATATGGGTTCAGTTGAAGCTGGATTCTGAATTAACCAATAAATATGTTCACTTTGGGATTCAAGCAATATGTTGAAATTACATGGGGAAGACTTCGTTCTCTTGCCCCAGTGACCATCTGATGATGCTGGATAGTATAAGATGGGTAGCATCTTTCTGATGCTGGATAGTATAATATGGGCAGCATCTTTCTGGGGTTGTCTTTGGAAATGTGCCAGGTGTGCAACAGGAGGTAGTGAGGGCTGACCAGCTCAACATAGTGAAAGCAAGAAAAATTTGAACTTTGGTTGGAAGGAGATAAATGTAATAGAAGAGAAATGTAATAGAAGAAAAAGCCAGCAGGACCTGACATTTTTGGGAGTAGGAATAGAGACAGAAATTCTTGGGGCAGTAGGAGAGGAGAAGGCTGCAGAGAAATGTCTAATAGAGATTTCCCCCCCGTTTCTTTGTTCCTGTAACAGTGGTCACAACTGAAAGTACAGCGGAGCTGCTGAACTTGCTGATATATGAGTGCATAGCCTGAGAAAGTCTTCTAAGCAATCTTGAAAGTAAATAAGCAAATATCCTGTATGAGGAACCAAAGTAGAATCATGGGGCAGGAAGAGCCTACAGTTCACTACACCTCCTTATTCTTTACGTTGTCAGGATCAGTTTAGTTACTGCCAAAACCAGGGCTGTTGCTGTCTGGTTAATCATTGGTAGACTTCATTTCTCTTGTTTCCTCGCTATCCTTGGCTCTCCTATTTGTTTTACTTTTTAGAAATTAGTGTTCAATAAATTTTAAAAATGGATTTAAGTGAATTTGCATTATGTAACATTATATAGGTTTAAAGTGAGCTTCATTGTAAATCAACATCTGTATATATTACATTGTTTATCACCAACAGTCCATTTCTATCCTTCACCATATAATTGATCCCTTTAATCTGATTTGCCCACCCCACTCCCACTTCCCTTCTGTTAACCATTAATTTGATCTTATAGACTACAATCAATTTGTGTCTGATTTGGTTTATTACTTTGTTTTCCCTGTATGTCATATATGAATGAAATCATACTGTTTGTCTTTCTTGATCTGATTTATTTCACTAAGCATAATTCTCTGTTGGTCCATTCATGTTGTTGCAAATGGCTGGAGTTCATTTTTTTGTAGTTGAGTAGTATTGCATTGTGTGTGTGTGTTTGTGTCACATCTTCTATCCATCAATCTGTTGATGGGCACTTAGGTTGTTTCTAGCTCTTGACTAGTGTAAATAATGCTGTAATAAACATGGAGGTTGCACATATCTATTCAAATCAGTGTTTTTGATGAACTTACATAAGTGAGATAATGTGATCAGGTAGATTTTCTATTTCTAATTTTTTGATAAATCTCCATACTACTTTCCATATGGCTGCACCAATTTACATTTTCACCAACTGTATATAAGGGTTCCCTTATCTCTGTATCTTGGCCAACACTTGTTGCTTCTAGTCTTTTGGATGATAGCCATACACAGGTGTGAGGTGATATCTCATTGTTGTTTTGCTTTGCATTTTCATAATAACAAGAGATGATGCTTGTTGGCCATCTGTATGTCATCTTTGGAGAAGTGTCCATTCATATCTGTCCATTTCCTCCTAATTAGATTTTGTTGGTTTGTTTTTTAATTTTATGAATTCTTTATATAGTTTGGATATTAACCCCTTCTCAAATGTATGATGTGCAAATATCTTATCCCAGTTAGTAGTACGTCTTTTCTGTTTTTGTGATTTTCTTTCACTGTGCAGAAATATTTTAGTTTGATGTGTCCCATTTGCTTCTTTCTTTCTTCTTCTTCTTCTTTATTTTTTTTTTGAGAGAAAGGAGGAAGAACATTTTTTTTTTTTTTCATTTAGTTGTTTACACTGGTTGTTTCCCCCTGGGCCCAGGACTTGAACCCAGTGGTAAATGGCTTGCATCCTTTCGAGGAGATTGACTTAACCAGTGCTCCACCAGGGTGCACCCCCTCTCCCCATTTGCTTCTTTTGGTTTTTGTTTCTCTTGCCATTGGAGTCAAATTCTTAAAGGCAAGTCTAAGGTGTCAAGGAGTGTATTGTCTATGTTTTCTATGCGTTTTATTGTTTCAGGTCTTATATCCAAGTCTTTAAACCATTTTCAATTAATTTTTGTGTATGTGTTAGATAATGTTCTAGCTTCATTCTTTCGCATGTGGCTGTTCAGTTTTACCAACACCATTTTTAAAAATTATAAAACTTTTTTTTTTCGATTTTAGGATATTGAAATGACTCTGCAGTCTTTACCAACACTATTTGTTGAAGAGACTGACTGCTCTTGGCTCCTTTGTCATAAATTAGTTGTTCATATATGTGTGAGTTTATTTTAGGTTCTTAATTCTGGGATTTTTTTGTCCACCACCAACTGCAGGTCTTAAACCTGGGACTTTGGCCTTCATAGCCTGTGCCTTAGCTCCCTGAGCCAGAAGTAGAGGCTCTGGGGTCCTAATCCTGTTTCATTACTTATGTGTCTTTTAATTTCAATACCATGATAATCTGATTACTATTGATTTGTAGTATAGTTTGAAGTCAGGGAGTGTGATATCTCCATTTTTTGCTCTTTTTTCCTCAGAATTCTTGTTGCTATTTGGTGTTTTTGTAGTCACAAATAAATTTCATGGTTTTTTCTTTTATTTCTGTGAAGAATGTCTTTAAAATTTTGATGGGGATTGCATTGAATTGGTAAATTGCTTTAGATAATATAGCCATTTTAGCAATGTTAAGTCTTCTGATCCATATGAGCATGGACTATCTATCCATTTCTTCCTGTTTTCTTCTTGTTCTTTTTAATAAAGTAATTGTTTTCAGTGTATAGTTCTTTCATCTCTTTGGTTATATTGATTCCAAGGTATTTATTGTCATTATTATATTATTATATCTATATTTTTTAATGCAGTTGTTAAGATTGTTTTCCTGATTTCTCTTTTGCTGGTTTGTTATTTGCACATAGAAATCCAGTAGTTTTTTTAATATTAATTTTGTAGCCTGTCTCTATTGCATTCATTTATTATTTCTAGCAGCTTTTTACTGACATCTTTAAAACTCTCTCTTCACATCATCATGTCATCTGCACATGGTGATAGTTTTGCTTATCCCTTTCCAATTTGGATAACTATTATGTCCTTTTCTTATCTAATTGTGCTGGCTGGGACCTCCAACTTTTTATTGAGTAGTGGTGAGAGTGGACATTCTTGCTCTTTTCTGATTGAGATCAGAGAAGCTTTCAGTTTTCCCCCATTGAGTATGAATGTTGACTGTGGGCTTGTCATATGTAGCCTTTATTAAGTGAAGGTACATTCTACCTTTATCCATTTCTTGAGGATTTTTTAACATAAAATATGCTGAATCTTGTCAAATGCATTTTCTGTGTCTATTGAGATGATTATATGATTTTTGCCCTTCCTTTTCTTGGTGTGATTTATTTAATAAAGGCTTTTAAAATGGCTGTGAGGAAGTGCAGTGGAAACTCATACCCTTACAAAGCTCTTTAAGTCTTTCTTTGAAAAGCTACTTAAGTTTTACTTTATTCAATAATCCTTTTTCTTTCTGTTGGAGTTTAGGAACATCCTACAATTATGCACTTACAAGCGGTTTGCCTTTTTGTCACTTCTAGGCATTGTTGTTGTCTTTTTCCTCCAAGCAAGTCTTCTGCAGCAGGGAGATCTAGAGATAGTGAGATGTCTCTTTTCTCTAGTTCTCAGCCTCTTGGCTCCTTACAGTGAAAGGCCGTGACTGGGGAGTACCCACCAGAGGAATACTTCCCACCAGCAGTGATTGACTTGGTGTCTCTCAGATGCACCTATTCATGGTTTTAATTTCTTCACAGTGTATAAAGAGCATAAAGATTCATTGGATGGGTTTGGATGTACATACAATACAGTATGTATATACAGAGTCATCTTTCTTAGTTTCACAGAAGCAATTGGATTACATTTATTTCTTACAAGGCTAATGTGGTAGGTACTATCATTATCCCCATTAACATTTTTTTAAAGGAAAAGTACAAGCAGGAATGAAGGCAAGTAGGCAGGCAGGAAGAGCAAAGAATAATAAGCACCATTTATTTTATTTAGTTGTTCATTTTGGTTTTCATTCTGGCCCCGGGTCTAGAACCTGGGTCCTTGGGATATGTGGCCTGAGCTCTTGTCTGAAGGCAGCTGATTATTCTGCTCCTCCACCAGGGCATACTTAACATTTTTTAAAATAAAGAACAAAAATTTTGTTATTTTTCCTCTGGCCCTAGGACTTGAACTTGCATCCTTGGACTTTACAGTGTCTGTATCTTAACTACCGCAGCTGACTGGGCGACATGGGTGCACTTATTATCCTTACTTTTAGATGAGAAACTGAGGCTGAGAGGCTTTCAGGTCATAGACCTGATCCCCAATTCATTCAGAGCCCATCGTCCCAAGCAGTATATTGCATTGTCTCCTGTATTTGTGGAGGGGCTTACAGATGACTTTCTAGCTAAATGGAGACCCTGAGCCTGGTGTCTCCATATTTTGACTCACAGTTCAGTGCATGCTGTAGTCACAGTACTGACCTGGGCACACAGATGCCTCACCTGCAGGAATTGGGAATTGTACTCGACAAGTCTCCTCATAGCTCTAACACTCATGGATCTATGATGCAGGTATGCTTGGGGCCATGTGTTAATAAATCGTCTCATGACTGAGGTGAAGTTTTACTTTTTAAATAGTCATGTTTTATGTATGTCCTTTCATTCAATCAACACTTAACATTTTAGCATCTCCTAAGTACCATGCCTTTTTCTAGATACTAACCATATAGAAGACCCTAAGGCAAACAAAACCCTTTAATCCATTCAGGGCAACTTGCTTTACTAAAAGAAGTATATAAGAACCTCTTTGGAAAAAGAAAGTGAGTTTTTCTATTAGAAGTTTTCCTTTCTGCCTTTTCTACAGATCAATTCCTCTTATTCTAGGAGGAGTCAATACTTTTCCCTCTTCTTGTTTATTTCCCCCAGCCGTCTCACCCCCAAGTCAGAGAATTTGAGCTGAGAGCAGAAGAATTCACCTGCTACAACACTTTCCTAAAGCAAAGTTGACGGCAGCAAATTCTAATTTGCAGGGATATTGAGAGGAAGATATTGGGATATATGAGCCAGCCCCTCTCACCAGCATGTAACATGCACAGCCTAGCACAGGGCTTAGTCAAGAATGAATGGATGCACTTGTGAATGAATGATGTGGCTTTGCAGAAATTAGGCATTGGCAAAATGAATGCTAAACCAGGTAGATTAAAATGTTTCAGACCTCATGTATCTCTCTCAGGTTTGCTTAGAAAGTTCAACTATCCAGAAGTTTGGTGTCCTATAGATCAAAGATCAAAATGGGCACTTTATTATTATACAGCTTTATTGTTTACAGTTTTACATGTTATCTGCTTTATGCTTTGGAATTATATGATGCAATCTAAACCTGGAAGAAACCAGTTTCCTCCATACTTTGTAGGATAGAATCCAATTTGCTTTATGGAACATATTTTAGCTGATCCAAAGAAACCTTAAAGAAAATAGAATACACATGATATCAAGTTGTTTCCTATTCTAATCTCCTGCTCGACCCCAGGGCAGCTTTATGCTGGTTATAGAATCCACCTCATTTCTAAAATCAGCACTATTCAACAACCAAGAAAGTACATGTGCTCTTGCATCTTTCACTTAATCCAAATATTGACAAATTCTTTCTCAAATATTTAAGATGCTTGCTAAAAAGCCAAACAGTATTACTCAAATTCCTCAAATCAATGATTAAAAATTTTTAATCTTCTCTTGCAAACAGTGTACTGAAAGTGTAGCCTGTAAGAAGTACTGCCAAGGTCAGTGTAGGTATGAGTTGTAGATTTACTCAATGGAGTATCATTTCAACAACACTCAGGTTAATTCTCTTGTGATGTTGATCCTTAATAGATTTCAATGTAATCTTTTTTGTTACTTAACATATGGCATAATAAAAGTTATCCCAAAGTCAACTACTTATTCTTTTTGAATTTACGTACTTGTTACCAGAGAGAGAATTGTAGGAATTTAGCTGGAAAAGACTTAGGGAATCTATGATTTATTTCAGACCTAACAATTAGAGGTTCAAAGGGATCTATGCAATAACTTCCCTGGAATTTCAGGAATAGTAGGTGATGGAGTCAGGAATGGAACCTAGTTTTCTTCAACCTTACTAGTGACTTCACTCCACTGACATGGCTATGCCCACTCCCTTACCATGACCTAAACAATCTCTCCAAAGAAAGAAGCCTTGGACTGTACCACGAGTTAGGAACATGGGGCATAGGCTGAGGCTGCCCTGCAGAAGTTGCAGCTGTCTCCTGGTGTTGAGGGGAACATTTCTCTTCTGTTCATTCTTTAATAAGGATTGGTAGTCTATGTCAGAAGTATATATCACAGCATTATTGCCATTATCAGTGTTAAGAATGTTTTCTCTTTTGTGGGATTAACTTTTCATAGTGCTTTCACATGCACTAGCTTGTTCTCATTGTGCCTTTGAGCAGCAAGTACTGCCAATCCCATATTACTGGTGTGTTACTTGAGGAAAGGCACCTAATCAGTAGATATGAGTAGGTAGTAGGTATGAGCTCTCACTAGAAACCAGATCTTTTAATTCCTTTCTTTTATCCATTCATTTATATTAAAACTCCTGTTATTGAGATGACAAATAGTTCTGTAGCTCTGAGGCAGTAATTAAAGTCTTCTGTGATTTATGTTAAAAAAAATCTTGGATTATTTTGTTTCTATTAAACCATTCTCTTTGACCTCTGACTTTCTTTCTTCTTTTTCTTTTTTTGAGAGAGGAGGATGAAGCATTTAAATTTTATTTCCATTTAGTTATTTATACTGGTTGTTTCTTCTGGACCCAGGATTTGAACCCAGGGGTAAGTGGCCTGTGTCCTTCAGAGGAGATTGGCATAACCACTGCAGCACCAGGGTGTGCCGACCTCTGACTTTAAAAAGATTTCACCAAAAGGGCTGTCCAGGACTGGATTCCTGTTTGGAAGTTTCTCATTTCATTTATCTGTTATATGGCCCAGACAATTCAGGGCCCTATGACCCTGGCCTCAGCGGCACTTTGGTTCCACTCCATGCATGTGCTTGGCCTTTGCTCTTAGAAGGCGTCAGTGCTGACAACACTCCAAATTGCCACCAAAGCACCTGCTTCAGATTTTCTTGCATTTTCCAAATCGACAATCTGTGGATTTCTGGAAGTTTCTTTTAAGAGCTCAGGAGTTGATTGTAATGGTTCCAAAGGGCTGGTTGGACCAATTTCCTTAGGGCATGACCTCTCTCTTTGGGAGAATTCTGCACCCACAAATCATGGATGGAACAAGGAAGTATTTTTATTCCTGTGTCCGGCATTCTCTTTCTTCTTTTTGAGTAGTCTACCAAAGGCTTCAGGATTACCCTTCTTGCCTGCTCCTCGCCTCAAATGTAAACAAATCATAAATTCTGCAGTAAAGCAGTGCAAAGGTTTTAAAGACTGTTTGCAGCCAGGTTTGATCTCTAAAAACTGAACTTTACTCAAGATAGAGAAAAATCTAAGAAAGGAAGAAAAGAGAGAAATAGCTTGTGTTGCATAAATCTCTCTTTTCACCTCATCATCCTTCAGTCTGAGAGAAACACATTCCTGGTATTCAGAACTGGTGTTCTCACCTAACAACATCTGCAATACAAGTTAATGGCAGTTGGGTGTTTGTCTGGGAGTCCTGCCCACAAAACCTGTTCCTAATGATGAACGATCAGTTGGTGGCATGTTTCAAAACAGCAGGATGGCTTCTATAGATAGGAGAGAATATTATGAGCTTCGAACACTTGTTCTTTCAAGAAGTCTGTCTATGGATTCAAAGTTCCCCTAAGGACCAGTGACAGTTCCTAGGCTGTACCTGGAAGGTGTGTGACTACTGCAGGGCACCTGATCCTGCCCCCCCACACTAGAGATATGGGTGTAGAGTAGTCATTGGAGGTGGCCTGGCCATCAGGTCTACTTTCCAAGACTTTCAAAAGCCTACTTTTCCTGCTTCCTTTCTTAGCAGAAAGATCTGCATGGAGATAGGCAAGTTGGGCTATTTGCAGCCCCTGGAAAGAATGAAGGGCTGAATCTGGGGGTCTAGAGTTGGCTCAACCATTTAGGCTCCTTGGGGAAGTATCCTCAATTTGAAAAAAATGAGAGGTTCTTTATGATCACTGCTATGATCTATCTTGGAAAGAGGATCTGAAATACAAGTTAATGGCAGTTGGGTGTTTGTCTGGGAGTCCTGCCCACAAAACCTGTTCTAATGATGAACGATCAGTTGGTGGCATGTTTCAAAGCAGCAGGATGGCTTCTATAGTTTTTAGTTAGCACCAAATCATGATGAATGCTTGGTCGGCTGACCTTTCCCACATCCCACACTTCTTCCGCATCGCTTCCGACTGGCCTCATTCCTGCTGAGTCCTGCAGTCCCTCTCCACCTGGGACTACATAGCTATAATTAGTTATATACATTCTTTGGCTAATATTTGCCTTTATTTCTCATGTGTGTTTATCTTGCCTGCTGTTTTTGCATGTAAGAGTCTCAGGACAGAGTAGCATCTGATAGCACAATGTAGACCTACTGATGGATTCTGCTGTGTGACTGGATGAGAACTCAGTCTGGAAGCCTCTAAAATTCACTTGGCAAGACAGGGGTGGGTGGGCATGAGAGTCTACTATGTGTCGATTATTGGGCTAAGAACGGAGTTCAAATTAAAAGGTGGATTTCTCTCTTGTCACCATCCGCCCCTGCTAAAGGTATGCAGTAATAATAATAATCTTCATAATGCCTTCTGAACTGAAAAATTATTTTTCAATTCTATGTGAAATTCTAAAGGAATTTGCTAACTTCCTTTTTAAATATTTCATTGAAGTAGCATTACATGATAACATATAGATAGGTTACTGCATGCAACGTAAATCAACATCTGTATATACTATAATAAGTTTACAACATAGAGTCCAGTTCTCCCCTTCACCATATAATTGACCCTTTTTACCTGATTTGCTCATCCTCTCTCCCCATTACCTTTGATAACCACTAATTTGATTTTATAGGCTAAAATCTATTTTTGTTTGATTTGTTTCATTTGTTTGGCTTCTCTATATAGCACATGAGTAACATCACATGGTGTTTTTCTTCCTCCTTCTGACTTATTTCACTAAGCAAAATTCCCTCCACTTCCAGCCATGATATTGCAAATGGCAGGATTTCACCCCTTTTTTTTTTTATAGCTGAGGAATATTCCGTTGTGCATATATACTAGTTTTCTTTATCCATTCATCTGTTGTTCTGTTGATGGACACGTAGGTTGTTTTATAACTCTTGGCTATTGTAAAAAATGGTGCCTGTACCTCTGGAAATTAATATTTTTCAAGTAAATAACCAGCAAAAGGATAATGGGAATCACAAGAAATTTCTATTTTTAATTTTTTTAAAGGAAAGGTACAGGCAGGAATAAAGGTGAGCAGCAGCAAATGAGCAGGAAGAGAGAAGAGGAAGAAGCACTCCTTTCATTTTATTTAGTTGTTCATCTTGGTTGCTCCCCTCTGGGACGTGGACCTGGGTCCTGGGATACACGTGAACTTCACTCTCAGCCGAAAGCAACTGATTAAACCTCTGTTCCACCAGAGCACAACCAATTTTAATTTTTTGAGGAATCTCTATATGCTTTCCATATGGTTGTACCAGTTTATATTCCCACCAACAGGTGTGTAAGTATTCCCTTTGCTCCAGTCCTCACCAACACTGTGTTTGCTATCTTTCTCAAACTTACCTCAAAGATACACTTGTTATAAAAACACTCCTTCGCTATAAGTTCCCCATTTATTCATTTAAAATTGCATCTCCTGAATAGAAATTCTAGACCCACCACTGGGGGCAGCTTGTGGCATTTGAGGAACTCACAGTCAAGAAAACAAACAAGTCAATATTGGTCAATACTGAAACCTTATCACAAGGCTGGCAAACAGCAGAAACAGACATTTTATTTGAAATGTCATACATTTTATGGATGTAATAGAGGGATGTGGCTGATGACTATTTGCTTCAGAAGTGGATGGAGGGAAATTTTGTTGTGCACATTCTGCAAAGCACAGGGTAAATGAAAAATAGCATTAAGTAAGTTATACATTTGTTCAAAGAGAGGTTATCTCACTGGGTATCAGAATCATAAGTGTGCTTGAGGTCTTTTTAATATCATTCTCTATTACATTCCCAGTTCCTCACTGCAGTAGTTTTTGGATGACTTTGTTTTCTCTAAACACAGACAGTTAAGTAACAAACTCAGTAATGAAAATTGAACTTCCAGTATTAAAAAAATCACTAATGCTGTATGTGAACCTAAACTAATAGTGAGTTCTCAGTGAGAATTCTGAGAAAGCAGAAAGGAACTTTGTATCTTCAACAACTGATCCCAGGTAGTCTGTTCCTAGATGATCTACATGTCGTTTGTAAATGATCTCCCTCTACTTCATAGCACCCATGAGGTACATGTGAGGATCCCACCTTTGCAGGGGAGCACAGTGAGGCCGAAGGCAGTGATGCGCCCCTGACTTCAGGCTGCGTGGCAGCTACAACTCAGCTGTGTCTGTTTGACAGTGAAGCCTCATCTAGTGCTACACCACATTAACACACAAAGAGGTTTGGAATGTAGGACAGTATATATTTCATAAATTTTCCTGTCCATTTATTTTTCTCATTGTTGTAGTTTGTTTTTAAAATAATATTTATTGAGGTAACTTTGATTTACACAATCATATAAATTCATATGTTCAGGTTCTCTAGTCCTCAAATATGTATAGCAACACATCCTGCCCTCCACCAAATTACCAAAAGTTCTTCACCACTGCCCATTGGATCCCACCCCAATGCCCTATTCCCTCCTCGGGATCTCAGTTCTATTGCTAGTGTACAAAGGTTGGTTTTTGTTTAGTCTGTTCCTTTACTTTGTTTCTTTATATTCCACATATGAGTGAGATCATCGGTGTTTGTCTTTTTTCCTTTGATTTATTTAACTTAGCATAATCCCCTCTAGTTCTAGCCAAGAATTTCATTTTTAAGGGATATGTAGTATTCCATTCTATATATTGGTCTATCTGTCTCTATCTATCTCTTTATCTGTTTGTCTATCTCACAACTGTATCCATTCATCTGACAATGAACACTTAGGTAGTTTCCAATTCTTAGCTATTGTAAATAATGCTGCAATTAACATGGGTGTGTGTGTGCATATTTCTCTATGAATTAGTGTTTTTGTGTCTTTTGGATAAATACCCAGAAGTGGGATGATTCGATCACGTGGGATTTCCACTCTCAATTTTTTGAGGAATCTCCATACTGCTCTCCAAGGGTTGCATAACTTTGTACTCCCACCAACAGTGTAAGTGTTCTCTTTTCTCCACATCCTTGCCAAAATTTGTTGTTTCCAGACTTTTGGATACTAGCCAATCTCACATTTGTAAGGTGATATTGCATTCTTGCTTTGATCTGCATTTCCCTAGTCAATCCATTTATTTTTAAAAGGGACAAGGAAGAGAAGGTCATAAACTGCTTTCTTTACTTCCTATTTCATGAACTTTTCATTTTTCCATTCCTCTTTCATCACTTCAAATCTGTCCTAGATTCTATTTTTTAAAAATAATTTATTTAAAAATAAGTTTAGACTTACAGAAGTTGTAAGAAAGCAGAAAGGAACTTTGTATCTTTTTCATTCAGATTCCTCAAATTGTTAATATTTTATATTTGCAGGCTCTCTTTCTTGCCCTCCCATATATAGAGTTTGATGAAATGTATTCTATATACATAAATAATATACAGTTTTTATGAGTCACTTGGGAACAAGCTGCTGATGTTCTGCTGCATCTCCTCTAATGATGTTTTTTGATCTGGACACATTTCCAGTGTATATTTCCCCAAAGCAAGGACATTCTCCTACATAACCATCTTGCACATCCAAGTCACTTTCATCCATTATCATTTCATCCAGTGTTCATTTATATTTTGTCAGCTGTCTCAGTGATATCTCTTCTTTTCATTCTTGTCCAGGACACAGTTCAGTGTCATTTATTGCTTTTAGTGGTTAAACCTCTCCAGTCTTTTTTGATGTAGAGTGGTTATTTCCTATCTTTTTCTGGAGTGGAAAGAGCGCTGACCTTTCCTTCTGTAGGATGGCCCACACCTTGGTCTGTCTGATATATCCTCATAGTCTAAACTCAGCATATATATTCTTGGCAGGAAGTGATGCCATGAGCTGAGAAACTGTCAGCTGTCTCACCACTGGAGATGTTAGCTTCCATCACCTTTATGGTGTATGGTTTCTCCATCATAGTTTCTATTTTACCTTCACAACCAATAAAGATTTTGTGAGGATACCAAGCCACTACCTGTTCCTGCTAGTCTACATTTCCACTGACAATTCTCTTTCGAATTAACCACCATTATGATGTTGTCAAATAATGGTTTTCTATTTTAATCTTCCCTTTTGCCTTCTGCTGTAACTAGAATTTTCCATATCTATCTATCTATCAATCTATCTAATCTATCATCTCTATTAATGAATTCCTGTTAATGATTCTCCATTACTTTATTTTTAATGCTCAAAGTGATACAAACTTGACCAGTGAAAGCCTCTTCAAACTGGCTCTTCATTATTCATTTAGCTTTTCCCTACTTCCTGGGAAAACAAAACATTCTAGACTCATTGCACCAGTCTAGGACTCAGCCATCTCTCCAAGGAGCTCTCTGTTTCTCTAGTAAAAGAAGTTGTTTAGAAATCCAGGATCTGGTTCACACACAGATGTAGACACATATACATCAATAACTACTTCTGTATATGCATTATAAAATAATACACGTAAATATGCATCTAATTCTAGTCTATTGCTTCAATGCTGTTTTTAGCCTTCTCTTTCAATATTTGTAATTTTTTTCTCTGCGGATGAGAAGCAAGCTCCTGTGATCCTCAACACTTATTTGAACAATATTTCCTACCCATATCTTTTAAGAGGATGTGGGAGGGATGAGGATAATCTATGATTGTAATACAAACCATTTTAAAGTCCCTTCTTTCAGTGAGATTACTTTAGATTTAGTAATTTTTTAACTTTGTAATCTGTTTTCTTTGAGGGTGATTTCTTGTTATTTTGAGACTCTCCTGTTTAGAGCAATCTGTAAAGAGTTTTGAGCAGTCATGTTCTTGAGGTCTTAGGGAAGGCACATGGGGAAGGCAGTGTCTAGAATCAGGATTAAATATGCACATACAGGAGTCAGCAGGCCTGGTCCTTGCTGTTTCACCAGGGGCAAATGATTTCATTTCTCAGAGGCTCAGTTTTTCCTGGTCTATACAATGGGAATGTTATTATATAGGGTTGTTTTGAGAAAGTGAAAAAAAAAAAAAAAAGAGGGAATGTCTTAGCACTGTGCTTACTTAGTACACAGTAAGGTCTCATGAGTGAAAGTTCTGATTATGAATGAGGTTGCTCACAGTCCAGTTTAGTCAACTGAGATATACGTGCATGAGAAGTCAAAAGCACCACCTTCTTGTTAGTTTGTGTCCCCTAGTGTTACCACTACTCCTACAGCACAACGAACTTGAATATTTTAGGAATTAAAAAAAAAATACAACAGTGCTTATGAAAGCTGTATAGAGAGTCCTCAAAATATTTATTATGGACATCCCATATGATCCCATCATCCCACTTTGGAGTATTTATCCAAAAGACAAAAAAACCCCAAACAACCCACTAATTGACAGAGATAAATGCAACCCCACATTTTTTTCAGCATTATTTACAATAGCCAAGAACTAGAAATTACCTAAATGTCCATCATCAGAAGAAGAGGTTATACATATATACATGATAGAATACTACTCAGCCCTTAGAAGAGATGCAGTCTTGTCATTTGAACCAACATGGATAGATCTAGAGAGGATTATGCTAAGGGAAATAAATATTAAGAAGAAAGATACTGGATGTTCTCATCTTAGGTGAAAGTGAAGAGACAAAGAAAAGGAATAGACTAAACAAAAGCAACGCTTGGACATTCACAATAACACAGAAGACTGGTAGGGAATGTGGTGCAGGGTGGGGTCAAATGGTGGTGGGATCCAGCAGACAATGTTGAAGAACTCTTGATAATTTGGTGGAGGGCAGGTGCATTGACATATATATGAGGAACGGGGAACTTGCACATATGGGTTTACATTATTTTGTAAAGCAAAGTTACCTCAGTAAATATTAAAAAAATAAAAATAAAAATGACTACAATAAGAAATATGTTGCTTCCCTTCCCCATGTGCCAATGGCCTTTACCCTGTCCCTAACTGCTCTGTTTTATGCCAAGCTCCCCAGAAACAGGTCCTTGGAACAGGTCTCCTGAGTATGTGACTCCTCAAAGATATGTGCCCTGTAGACTCAGGCCAGAGGGAAGCTAGGGCCCTCAAGCACAGTGTGGTTTCACAAGTCCCTCAGGGGTCGCTTCAGCCCACTCAGCTGGAGAATTCTTGAATGTAAGTTATAATTCACAATTATGCCAGCACCTGTCACTGGGCAAGATGCGGTGGGAGGTGTAGAAAGCCTCTAGCTATTTGCATTTTGGGCAAAGTGGCTTCAGTACCTCAAGTGGGTAGTCCTCTGGAGAAGAGCCTAGGGGTGCTGTGGGAATTGTAGTGGGGGTAAGAAGGGATGTGGGTGGGGCATCAGCTTGTCAATCGCGAGACCCCAGTCCTGAAGAACTGAGGAGGCCTGGGATGATCCACAGAGTCAAAGCTGGGTGCACATGTTGGTCCTCAATCCCCCAACCCCGTTCCCTTTTTCTGGTTTTCCACTCACAGGGAGACTTTGAAAAGGTCTTTGTGCATCTGACCGGGTTTCCTCCTCTCTACCAGGCTACACCATTGACTTCTGTCTGTCATTCTACCTTTCTTCTTGCCCCATAAGACTTAAGTCTTTCTTGTTGTACTTGTCACCAGCAGATATGAGTCACAGAATGCACAGTAAGAGAGAGGTCATCTATCCAAGCATGGTGCACAATGAATTGCCAAAAAACTAGTCAATGGAACACTGATAGTGTGGAAGAAGAGCTCTATTTAGGATGAGTAGCTCGAGAAAGAAGAAAGAAGCTTAGATTTGGCCTTGGTGATATTTTCAGATTGGCAGATGAGAGGTGAAGACGTATTAGTGGTTGGAATGATACGGGCAGAGTTGTGAGTTACTTGGGATGAACCCTGAATCACCTCATTTGTCAGTGGTGCCCAGTAGGGAGAGGAGGGAGAAGTGGGTAGCAGACCAGGAAAGGGGCTGAGCAGTGCTGACCCCCCGAGCCTGAGTTTGGCATGGTGGGAATAGAAGGGATCTTCCGGGGCTCCTGAAAGTTTGGGCCAATTTTTTAGCAATTATTTTAGGAGCTACATGTTAAACATCGAAATTGCAGACCTATGCATAGTTTGTGATGCCTAGAGAGGGGAATTTTGACAGAAGGCACATTTTACTCACTCTCTGTGGTTTGAAGAAGGTAAAAGTTAAAATAAAGATTCTATCGAGTTGGATTAATCAGATTTTTTAAGAGATGTCTGTGATCCTGACACATTTAAAGAGACAAAGGAGCCCTTGAGTTGTCAATCCTGACACGCAGTAGGCATACAACAAGGAATCCTAGAACATTAGAATAATTTTATTAGAGTAAATATTGGTTGACTTAGTCTTGTATCAATATTGTTTTAGAAAGGGTGGGGCCTTTAGGCTGGGTGTCAAAGGATGTTGACAGCCGAAAGAATAGGAAAGGAGTTATGTTTTAGTCTTTTGAGGGGGTGTTTCCGTGGGTGCCCAGAAGCTCCCATGGGAACACAATGTGCTAGAATGGGAATCGTGTGTATGTGTGCTGAGGAAAATAAACCACTTGATTTTCCAAGTTCTTTTAGTTTTTTAATTTTTTGACATAATGCAGTCTAAAAGGAAGTTCTGTATTTAAAAAATTAAAACATTTGATTTGACTCCTAGGTAGTATGTACCTATGGCACAAAATGATAAAATATGCAAATAGTATACCTTGTGAGGGACCCTTCTCTTTTGATGCCAATTCCACACATACATTTTCGGAGAGTTTCTGTGAGTTCATGTGCAAATCTCCTGCACAAATGCTTGCATAGCGTGTATACTATGCTTTCCTTTTTTACCTGTATCTTAAGAGATGTGAGCTAGTCAGTACATAAAGAACATCTCATTTTTTTAAATTATACTTAAAATTATTAAGCATCAGATGCTATAAAGCCTTTTAATAATACAGCAATATACAGAATAAAATGTAAAAGTCCTTCCACAACTTTAAAAAATGTTTTAATATATACATGTACATATATATATACACACATGCAGAGTAATTAAAAAATATAAATGATAGTGTATATATTTTGTGACTTTTTCATTTAAACATACAACTGATATTTTTTTCTATAGGTGTAAATCAATTTTATTCTTTGCATTTAAATATTTATTAATAATAAATTTACTAATCTTTAAAATAACTAGTAATATATGAACAAGAGTATGAAATTTAAAAGATATAAAAGTGTTCACAGCAGAAAATATTCTCCATTTACCTCTGATCCCCAGTCATTTATTTCTCTTTTCAGACACAATCACTATTGTTATTTATGCTGTATCCTTCCAGAGATAGTCTGTGCATTCATACACATTAAATTAAAAACCCTTTTTCTGTATAATAGTAACTTGCTGTTCATGCTGTTCTGTCTCTAGTTTTGTTTTCTTCACAGACAGTAGATCTTAGCTATTTTTCATATCTGTATGTATGCAGATGTTCCATTTAAAAGCAAACAAACAACAACAACAAAAATCCAGCCACACAGTGTTGTATTCCAGAACTTGGGTTCACTCTAATTTATTTAATGTATTCATTAGTCATTTTACATACATGGAGGGTATCTGCTGGGTGAATTCCTAGAATACAGAGACTGTTTGTCTCCCCTGTTCCTCCAAGCCGCCTTATCAGCCATTCATTCTTTTACTGGCTCATTTGTTTGTTTATTAATTCTTTCAGCCCCAAAGCCTGCATGTGCTGCATATCACTCTTAAGTTCTTCGCTAATTTAAACCTAGCTTTTTCTTTTTAAAGGCATAATGTTATTTTGCAAATAGATAAAGTCTTGTTCTACTAGAGATCTCAAGCTCTTCCTATCTATTCCCAACTTTTTTTCTCGGACCACCCACAAACTGTCCTAAATCAGGAGGGATGGGTGTAAACCCTCCAGAGAAGAAGATGTCGCAGTATCCCTCGGGCCTCTGGGGGCCTTGCTGTCCAGTCCTACCCAAACCCCATCCTTCTGCCTTGCCTCTATATGAGTTTGGAAGGGACTGGGAGCCAGTCGAGTGTGTTCCAAGTGCCAGATGAGTAGGAGAGAGGTCTCATGCCAGCCAGCCGGTAGGTATTAGTCACACAGGAGCACAAACAAGTCTCTAAAACCTCACTTAGCCAGCTGTGGCCAGCGGTGTCCCATGGTTGGCTGCCTACAAACACCTCTGTGCCACATTAAGAAAGAGTTCCCACTTGTTGCAGCAACAAAGCCAGCTGCTGGGAATTAGGTGGTAAAGCTCAGAGGAGGAGGGGGTGGCTGGAGGGACTGAAAGGGAAGACTGAGCCACGCCCTGCACAAACAATTCCTTGTAAGTCTCCTCCAAATGGGAGTTGGCACCAATAAGGAGGTGGGTCAGAGGAAAGGAAAGCTCTCCAAGCCCTCACCACTTCTTCAATGAGAGAAGGGAACTAGAAAGGAAAGCTCTCCAAGCCCTCACCACTTCTTCAATGAGAGAAGGGAACTACTAATGAGAGCTGGTCCTGTTGATGAAAACAGGGACCCCAATGGGAGGCGAGCATGGCAAATATCATCATGCTTTAAATGCTCTGCTCTTGCATGAGAGATGTGGAGGAGTATTTTCTCACATTTTGGCTCCAGTGCTCACCTCAGAAAACTTGGTCAGAAATACTGTGCACCATTTTCACCAAGACTCTCCAGGGGTGAAAGTATTATTTCTACTGATAGTCAAGGATGTTACAAATATTCCTCTCCTTGATTTGGGTATGATTTTTAAATTTAAATTTCAGAGTGCACTATCTTTTGAATTCCCAGTCTTTTGGAAGTAAATTACTATATTCCCCACAAAAGTGATTTCTTCAAGCTACACATCCAGAAGTAGATACATATTTCCAAAGGATTTATAGAATAAAGGCCGTGCTTTCGCCTTGAATGTCTTATCTGTGATTTTCACTCATTCCTGATTTATTGATTTAGCAATTCATAAAGTGAACATTTATTTAAGCTTATTGTGCGTGAAGCAAAGCTTTCTCTATCCAGATAGGAGGAAGTTACTGTGAAATTACTAAGAAAAGATAATCATTTTGATTCGGGAATCCAAAGAGGGCTTCAAAGAGGATATGACATTTGGATCTGGACCTTGAGGAATGTACTTCAACATTTGATCTCAGGTATTCATTGATGGTAAATAATGTTGGACCAAGCCCTCATTTAATGGAGGGAAAAATGCAGCCTTCTTTCAGATTGCCCATTTATACTAAGACATCTTTCATGTAAATTCCTACCTGAAACCATTCAGTCCCTGGTGGTGTATGGTGTCCTGTCTTTGTAGACATAGAAAGCATATTTTCAGCATCTCGTTTCTAAAAAGCATTCCAAAATTGCTCTTCAGACTTTGCTAAATCACGAGTCTTGTGTCTATCTTTTCAGAAGTCACTACTCAATAATTCTGCTTGGCTAAAGCCTATGAAAATTCCTACTCCTTACTAAGGGTGGAAAAATGCTCTGACAGGGTGCTTTTCCTTCCTTATCCCCATGCAGTCCCATCTTTCATAATTGGAAGGGGAGAGTGAATATTCCTTGCTTTTGATCAAGACATATCTCCTGCCAGGAGTGAGGAAGGATGTGTAGGAGGGAATGTCTCTGATAATAACAATAACAAGAATAATGAGTAAAAGTTCTCAACAGGATCTTGGGCAATGAAGTTACCCAGACCATTTATACATGTTTACAGTGTGAGTGCTTTATTTCTTCATCAAACAATAGTTCCCAAATGCCTTCCTTCCCTGGGCTCCCTCCCAAGCAAGTTGAATGGTCCTATTTGAACTATAGAGGAGTAAATTTCAAAACCAAATTTCTTTTCCTGCTTGCTTTTGGCAGTGCAGAAAACCAAGTAGGGGCGCTTCTGGCAATGGCAGGGTGGTGCATGCGTGGTGCCTGTTTTGGGGGGTGTCAAGTGACCTTCTTGAGCTCATGGCGATTCTTTAGCCAATGTAACCTTTTCTCCAAGTGATTAAGGACTTTCCCTCTCACTTCCCTCCTCTCTCTCAGCTCAAAGGTAATGGGAGTCGTGATCCTCATGTTTTAGAAACAGACTGTGACTTCAGCAACAATTAACTGACTTCCTACACACCCCTCTGAACCACCGCTTGAGTGATTTAAGAGGAAACAAGATTTCCTCCTCCCAGCTCTCCTGGACAGTCTCCTCCAGTTTGGGTCAGCCCAGACTTAGCTGGGGGGCCTCAGGAAGTGTCTCTCATCCTCTGCACCCCAGCCACATCCTGGTAACAGGAGGATGAGCAGGAAGTGGAAAGTGTCAGGCAAAGTCTCTCAAGCTCACAGTTGCTCAGAAAATAGTTAAAAAATTTCCAATGATTCTGTTGAATGTTTTCTACAAATACTTTACACAACTGTGTTAGAAATTGTTAGTCACCCACAGCTCGGGGTTATTTATTTTTTCTTTTCATTTTGCTGAAAAATGGCGAAGTTGAGTGTTGCTCTCAGTAAGTCTTTTCCGTTGTTTGGACACCTTTGAAGGCAGAAGGATCAGCCACTGACAGACTCTTGTAAAAGGAAGTAGCTCATGGCAGCCACTCTGACCTAAGTGACGCTTTATTTATTTTTAAATTAACTTAATATTTACTGAGGTAACTTTGCTTTGCAAAATAATATAAACCCAAATGTTCAGGTTCCCCATTCCTCAAATATATGCCAATACGCCCTGCCCACCACTGCATTACCAAGGGTCCTTTATCAAGTCATTGGACCCTAACATCACTTGCCCCCACCCCTACCCCATTACCCTAACTGGTAACCTCAGTTCTATTGTTAAAGTCCAAGCTCGGTTTTTGTTCAGTGTATTTCTTTGCTTTGTCTCTTCACATTCCACCTGTGAGATCATCCGGTTTGTCTTTCTTCTTTTGACTTATTTCACTTAGCATAATCCCCTCTAGTTCCATCTATGTTAATTCAAATGACAGGGTTTCATCTTTTTACTAAAGGCTACGAACAAAGTGATGCTTTAAATTTGGGACCCTCCCAGTCCCCCCACCAGATGCCTGTTAATGTGATCTGAACCTCAGAGCACATCACATCACTTTTTCAGGTCTCTGTCTTCATTTGTAAGTGAAGGGACTAGAATAATTTAAGTCTAAAGTGCTCTGAATCAGTGAGTCTTTGTTGAGACCCATACAGAGATGCTCTGGACGCTCAGGGAGCAGTGGTCCTCAGACAGAACGGAAGCCCTTTCTCTAGAGCGTACTTCTCTCTGTCTTCAGTTCTTTGTCCTTCCTGTGTGGGGCTGACCTCTAACTTGTTTGTCAGCAAAACCCCAGTGACTTGATTTGGTGATTGAGTTCTTACAGGCCTGGCCTTTATCAGGATGATTATTTTTAGTTTTAGCCCTAGTGCTAAAAACTGGGCCCAAAGATGGTATGTACTTGTGAAAACTTGACTTTTTCAGCAAGTTCTCTTATTTAAGCACACTCGTCCTTACCAGGTTTCACTTAAGGCACAAAGCCCAGTGGAAAATCAGCTGGGAGGGTCACTTCTCCCCTACCCCACAATCCAGCCCCCTTCTTTAACTGTGGAGGTAAGAGAAGGTAAAGAGAATTCTGTTTTGTAAAGATGTTATTTGGCATTTACTAAAAATAACATTTTCTCTGTCTAATTTCCAAATACTGCCCACCCATTACCTTGGAATGTAAATATATTTGAAAACAGAACTGTATTAAGGTACTCCCCAATTCTCTGAATTGAAGAGCTCAGTGATGTGGGTGACAGTGAACTGAGACACATCGATGAGATGCTGGGTCCATGCAGAAAGAATTCATGGAAAGACCTGTTTGCTCAGGACCACACAGCAAGTTTATTAAAAGCAGAAACAGTGAGTTGAAGCTCTCAGAGGGCCGGTAAAGTTACATCAAGGGAATGCACATGTGTGTATGGCCTGTGCTACCTGCCTCTCAGGCAAGGTGGATTCTTCTGTATATCGGAGGAGTGGGCGCTTCTCTCTTTGTGGGTGTATCCAGGTTGCCTGGAGTGTAACGGGAGTGAGTATCTCGGGGTATGTTCCAGATCTGAATGCTAAGGTGAGGTCTTGATCTTTAGAGTACTTGGTCTTAGAAGCCTCAGGTTTTGCCAGTTAGCTTGTTTTCTGCTGATACATACGCATACTGTCCTGCAGATTTTTAAGCTCTGCTGTCCCTGCACCATCAGGACAGCACCTGTTTAGATTGATTTGAGATTGGCGTTCATGAGCTTCTCTTAAGATACAAAACTCCATCTGATTCCAAGCTAATGGCAGTGGTAATTTAGAGCATGACAAAGGGAAAACATCAAAATGGAACTGAAACAGAGCTTTTGGGAACTGTTTTTAATCATTCTCACTTGCTAGTGAAGACTTTCATTCCTTGCTCCAATGAGAATGTCTATGAGAAGTGTCTGTCACCAAAGAGGCACTCAGTCAACATGAGAGTCCTTGGCTATTCTGTTGCTCTCCATTTCGCACAAAGGGAGGGGGGTTGCCTGCTCACAGCAGGCTCCCTCGGGGCTGGGGGAAGGTAGATGAGGGAAGGGAGCTCATGTCTGTTAGTTGAGATCCTTCCTTTCCAGAATACAACTGTATACCTGAAATAGTCAGGTTTCACTGGATGCCAAGAGCAGTCTTCAAGGAGAAGGGCAGTCTGTGAGATGTATTTGAAGGGTACAGGCATGAGCTCTTCAATTTGCTCTGGTGGGCTGAAAGACTTTATATTTGTCCATATAGGAGTCCCTGGTGTGGCAGCCTCCAGGGTCTCCCTCTGATTTGACTTCAATGCCACATCTGTAGTTTCCACTAATTTAGAAACAATGATTTCTCTGACCACCTTTTCACAATCTGAGGGGAAGACTATTCATGCTGCCTCATGGATTTGGATATGAAGTAGTTGTTCTAAGCAAAGTGTGGCAGAAGTCTGTCGTATAAGGCAGATAACCAAAGAAAGATTGTTCCTCACCATCTCTGCTCTGTGGAACTCTTAATCTTGGGAGAGACCAAGCATGAAGACCTCATAAATGTGACAAATTGAGGGGTAGAAAGAAGAGGTGCTGAAATCTCTTCAGAATATTGGGTTCAACTAACCTGACCCCATGTCCAGCCTCCATTCCAACCACTTGGATTCCTATTCTGAGGAGATGGTGCCCAGACAGAACTGAATACTCCCAGGACAGAAGCAAGTAGAGCAGTAAGGAGGAAGATTAGCTCATGTTTGGGACAGGTGAGGAGAAGTGCCTCAGAATCTGGATTACTTAGTTGACAGTTTGAAAGAGGAGGAACAGTTAGGTGAAGAAGGATGGGAAAGGCGTGTCAGTGACAGTGAGCCCATGAAAGGAAGTGCTAAAAGGCAAGTTGCGCTTCTCTGATCACTAAGTCTGGGGCTGGGGGTGCCCTAGGGGAGGGGTCTTCTGTTAGTGATGGGCGAGCTTGAGAAAGACTTAGTCAGACTTTTTAGAAAACATAAAAAATGAACTGATAACATTAAACTTTTGGGTTTTGACAGCAAGGCTGAGGTTGTCAGAGGCAAGGTGTTTGGGGCTGGGATCACAAAAAGATTAAAATTGATGATTACACCTGGTGGCCAAGAGGAAGATAGAATTGGAGAAAAAAAGTCTAGTTATGGACTTATTGGTGCTAAGGGATCCAGGAAATAGGCAATCCAGTTCTTTAGGGATTTCCTTCCTTCCCCTTTCCTGTTTCCCTCAGCTTCCTTCTCTTCTTCCTTTTCCTCTTCCTCCTTCTTCATTTGATTTTGCTCTTTTTATTTTGAAATTATAAACATATAAGAAGTTGTTAAACTAGTGCAGAGCTCTCTTTAGTCTTCCCTCAGCTCCCTGTTAATGGAGTAATCTTTTTTAACTTTAGTGCAACATCAAAACCAGGAAACTGACACTGGTGCAACAATTTAGTCAGGCTGCAGTCTTATTCAGATCTCACCACGTGAGCGTGCGTGCGTGCGTGCGTGCGAGTGCAGTCCTATTACTTTTATCTCACTTGCAGACTCAGGTGACCACCATCCTAATGAAAGTACAGAAATGTGTCAGCAATATCCTGGTCCTCCTCATCCCTTCTCCAGCTCACCCCTACCTGCCACCACTCTCCTGAAGGCCAGTCTGCTGAGCTAAACTAAAGCATATATTCAGCCTGCTGATGACTCAGAAAAATACAAGCCCTTCTTGGCTCGCTTGAGGTCTTTGAGTTTTTCTCCTTACTCTCTATAGGTTAAGGTCACTTCCTTGGAGAGCACGATGTGGAGGGGATCTTGCACTTTGGGTCGAAGCAGGATTCTCTTATCTCCTTGGAGGGATTCAGAGTCCTGTACAGATATTCCTGAGGCTGAACAGCACACCCCTTCTCTGTACTGCCTCCTTTGTGAGATCTCTGACATCCTCATCAGAGGACAGAAGGAGGCTTAGAAGTGGATACAGTGATTTTAAATACATAATAGACATGCACAAGAAACAAATGTGTGATTTGATAAACATTTATCTTATGAACTTTAAATACTATTCTATTGTCTTACAAATGTCAATTCTTTCCCATATGATGAACATTAATTCAATAATAGCTTCTTTTCCTGTCTATTGTATATACAAAGTCAATAAATATCACTTACATGAAAACTTACTGTACCTCAAGTACATTTCTGAGATTCATATCTAAAGTAAATATTTCAATATTCACTAGGAGGTGTGGTGAATCAAAGTGATTTTCATTTTGGAAATGTCATATAATGACAGCTTAGCTATAGAATAGTCTTGATATCATCTGGCATAATTTTTTACTTAATTTAGGAATTCCTCCTTCAAAGCTCTGAAGTGAATGAATGCAGGGAGCAGGAGCCCACTGGTTCATGGGGCAGCTGTGCACTTTGTGTTAGCCTGAATCATTGGTGAAGTTGCGTTTTTGAATCTAAAATCTTCCCTCATGTGAATTTCATTTATCGGTTCCAGTTTGTCTTTTTGAAGTACTCAGAATAAAGGTAATTCCTTTCCATACAATGTTTCCTTGGATTTGAAAGCAGTTCTGTGTTTCCGTGAAACCCTCCCCCGAATGGATGCCTTCACTCCCTGTAATGGGTCCTTGTGAGAAGGTGCTCTGTCCCAAACTCTGCCATCCTGTCACTTCCTCAGGAAGTGCTCTCCTGACCCATGTCACTGTTAAAATCTGGCACCACATTTTCTCTTTTATTACTGATAGGAAAACAACAGCAAAGTTTGATGGAGCTACCTGTGTAAACCTCCTGTAAGATAGTAAATGATCTACATAGTGTCCTGGTTGGGTGATATGAAATCTCTGCATTTAATTCTCCCTACAAATCTTTAAGTGAATCAAATAAAAGTGAACCTCTATTAAGCGGGTATAATATGGAGGAAGTGGTTTACTTTTTTATTGTTGCTGATTTAAAACAACTAGCACAATGCACCCTGGTGGCATAGTAGTTAAGTCCTCCAATTGCAGTTCACATGTCATAGGGACCGGGGGCCTCAGGCAACAACCAAGATGGACAACTAAATTAAATAGTTTCTTCCTCCCTTTTCTTCCTGTCCCTTTGCCTCTGCTTGCCTTCATTCCTACCTGCAACTTTCCTTTAAAATAAAATAAATAAAAGAGCTAACATTATATAAAAACAGCAAAAAAATAAAACAACCCGCCAAACAGCTACAAAGTCACACATTAGAGACATGATTATAGGAAAAAGCAAACAATCAAGACCAACCCATATCTTTAAAAAAAATGACTTATGTTATATTTATTTGATTCTAAGCTGCACTTTTTTAAGCCATTTTTATGCTCCCCCCCCCAAATTGAGTGTAGCTTACATTTGAAAGTGGCTTTGTAAATTAATCTTACTATTTTTGATTTTTTTCATGAAAACATTTTGAAGATTGGGATGTGACTTAGAATTGATGGTGGCTTAGAATTGAATAAATACAGTATTTGATATGTAACTATAAATTTAAGGTATGTAACATGTTAATTTGATACATTTATTACAATATGATTGCCACTGTACCCATAAAATCCCCTCTATTATGTTACATAATTATAATTTCTTTTTAGTTTGTTGGAATAATTAGTATCTACTTTACAAGTTTGATGATGATAAAGCAATATTGTTACTATTCCTTATGCTGTGCATGAGACCTGTAGGATTGGCTACTTGTTGCAAATTTGTGTCTTTGAATAACATCCACTCAGGTCCTATCCCCAACAGAATCTGGTAACCAACAGTTACTCTGTTTCTACAGTCCAGTTTTTTTTTTTTTTTTTAGATTCACATATACATGGGATCATACAGTATTGTCTTTGATTTATCTCACTTAGAAAACTGCTGCCTTTCTGTAACTCAACTGGTATGTAGAGGATTTCAAGGTCAGTCAAGTTATAGTCAAATCCTCCTGATTCTTTAAGGAGCTTTGCCTTCTGAGGAATAAATAGTAAAACTCAATTCTTTATTGACATCCACAGGCAACAATCTTGTCCTGAGATAAAGCTTAATTGAACCTTTCTACTTTTTTGAGATGAAGAGGAGTAAAGTCCTGTTTCTGGGTTTTATAAATATATTTTAGGTAGCAAGACAAATGTTTTCTTGTTTAAGAAATACTGATTTCAAAGATTAGCTATTCTGGCTTGAGACTATCCTGGGTCATATGAATATAATTCAATTCATATTTGTGTTTTAAACAGTTTACTTTGAAATAATATAAAATTGATTGAAGAAGTTGTAAGAACAGTAAAAGGAACTCCACATCTCCCCATCCAGATTCTCTGTTAATATTTCACTGTATATACTGTGTAACTATTTCTTTCTCTCCCTTTAATGCATTTTTTCTAGTTTTACTGATATTATGGGCATGTATCACAGTATTAGTTTCAAGGTACAACATGATTCAATATTTGTTTATATGATGAAATGGTCACTACAATAGTTTAATTAACATCTTCACCTCAACTCATTACACATATATTTCTTGTAATGAGAACTTCTGGGATCTATCTGTTAGCAAATTTCACACATACACTGTAGCATTATTAAATACAGTCACCATGCTGTGTACTATATTCCCTGAATTTACTAATCTTGCAACTTGAAGTTTGTACATTTTGACCACTTTCCCTCATTTCCCCCACTCAACACTCTCCCTGAGGATTATTATTGCTATTTTTTGGGAACCACTGAAGTATAAACTGCAGGCACAATGCCCTGTAACTCCCAGGTATTATGGGATGTATTTCCCCAACACTTTTCTACATAACCCTTAAGTAATTTCAATGTTGAAATCAATATTAATACATCAGAACTGTACTCACAGGTCCCATTCAGATTTTGCCATCAATGTCTCTTCTTTGGTTTCGTTTTTTTTTTTTTTTTTTGGCCCAGAATCATATCTAGAAACACATGATGCATTTTATTGCTATGTATATTACAACTATTTTAGTCTAAACAAACCCTTAGGGTTTCCCTCTGTTTAAGATTTCTACCTCCCCCTGCCTCCTCGCCCTGGCCATAGGTCTCAAACTCTGGTCCACAGGCTATGAAACCTGTACCTTAGCTGCCTGAGTCACCAGAGGGGACTAGATTCTCACCTTTGACAGTTTTAAAGACTATAGGCCTTACATTCCTCAGGACAATTTCCTTTTCACTTATTCTCTTTGGTTGTGTCTGGAGTTTATGTCTGTTATTAAACTAATGACTGTGTTTTAATTTCTGAGATTTAAGACTATTACATCAGTCATTAGATTATGTTTCATTTATTGCTGTTTTTGTCTCATAAATTCTTATACTTTAAAAATAAAAGTTACTCTATTATTTGAACATCCTGTGTCTTCACACATACACACACACAAGCACACACAGAGTTTGTATTCTATTAAATGAATTTAGTTTGGAGGAGTTTTAGTCTGACTTGATTTTATAGACCTCTTTTCACTGAATTAGTCTTTTCCCTCTGGTTTGTTTTGTTTGTTCCTTCCTTTCTGGTGGTTTTCAGATTTTCTCCACCAGTTCTCTGGGGGCCCTTGGAGGAGAGCAGGTTTATAGTTCTCTAGAGCTTGATTCATACAGGATATCACAGAGCTTGCTCAGTTCCTGGTGGTGAGGTGATATCAGTGTCCTTTTGTTCCCCTGAAGTTTGCTCAAAGCTTCTGTCCAGGCAGTAATAAGGCACTATATTTTTCCCCTTATTTTCCTCTAGTCCTTGGAGATGATTTGACAACAGGGAGGCCCGCATTGAATTCCCTGTCTGACTCTCTTATATTGCTTCAACCCTCTACATTTATGATCCATTTCATTGCTTTATGCTTGAGTTTAGGAATGGCATAAGAATTTTCATAGACTGCTTCAGGTGATATATAATAAGCTTTGCCCTAGACCCACCTGCCAGGATTTCTCATCTGAACTTCCTGCAAGAGCTTCCCAACTGGTATCCTGAATCCATTTTACATTAAACAATGCACATTGGAAAATGACGTTGCTCTCTAACTTAAAATTCTCCTGGCATTCCCTTGCTCTAAAGTTCAAACATCTTTAAGTATAGTTTTACAAGACCCTGTAAGACCTGGCCACCTCTGTTCCAGATTTATGTGTGCCCCTTACTCCTGGATCGTGAATCTCTGCTCTGAAGTCACATTAGTCCTCTTTTAGCTCCTGGGACCTATACATACTGGAGCCTTTATACAAGCTTTTCTACTCTGTTTGAAATCTTTTTCCTCCTTTGTATCCTCATTCTTCTGGTTAAATCCTACTTAGCCTCAGCTGAGACATCTTACCCTCAGAGAGACACACCCCATGGCCCATTCCCCACCTCAGCTTCCATAACCTTGTTATATACCCTCACTGGGCGGGTGTTTTTTCTTTTCTTTTTTTTTTTTTTTTTCACTCCTGGTCCCAGATCTGGAACCCAGTCCTTAGGCTTTACATGGTCTGTATCTTAGTTCCTTCAGCCACTTCAGATACAACGTTTCACCCTCTATGTCTGAGGGCTTTTTTCACTCTAGCACCAGGACCACATGTTGATTAGAGCAACTCATATATATTTATGAATGAGCCTCTAAGGCCCCATGTGTTCCAACCCCTGTTTTCTCTTTGACTTCACCTCCTACCACTTTCCCCTTTGCTCATTCTGTATGAGTCCCATTG
This sequence comes from Solenodon paradoxus, assembly GCA_004363575.1. Classification (NCBI taxonomy): domain Eukaryota; kingdom Metazoa; phylum Chordata; class Mammalia; order Eulipotyphla; family Solenodontidae; genus Solenodon; species Solenodon paradoxus. The sequence goes on from RJWH01000294.1 coordinate 234,535, forward strand.
GTGTCCTTGTATTTCTCCAAACCCAACAGGCTTGCTCCTATATCCAGGTCTGTCTTAGAAGGTTAAGATTGCCATAACAAAATGCTCCAGACTATGTAGCTTAAATAACAGAAATTTATTTCCTCCATTCTGAAGACTAGATGTTGAAGATCAAGTTTCTCTCACGTTTCAGGTTTTTGGTGAGTTTTCTCACTTGTCCTTTCCTTTGAGAGTGGGAAGAAGAGGGAGGAGGAGAGGAAGCGGCAGTAGCAGAGAGGAAGGGAAGGAGGGAGAGAGAGAGAGACTGCTTTCTCTTCTTCTTCTCCTCCTCCTCTCCTCCTCCTCCTACCTCCTCTTCCTTCTTTTCCTTCTCTCTCTCTCCTCATTTCTTTTTTAATGTGAGCTTTAGAAACAAACATCCATACCAGTGAGGACAGGGCAGGTCAATTGGAAGGAAATTTTCTCTATCATTAATAAAACTCCTTCCCATCGTGAATTTCATACCATCCCCTCCACACCTGGTCCTTGTAAATCATGGACTTCTTCTTTAAGACAATCTTATTCCAATGGATGCTGGTTTGGATGGATGCTGGTTTGGACTGCTATCAGTTTCTTAAGGTCCCTGATAGTGTCACTGTGTCACACTTACCACAGAAGTCTTTGCCATGTCACTACAAACAACCTTTATTATTCTCTCTCGAGCTGGATCACCTCCAGCCTGTGTATTAGACAGCCTCCCTGGGACTACCTAGCGTCTCTTCTTCTAAGGACACTAATCTTATTAGATCAGGACTCCACCTTTAAGACATGATTTAACCCTTTACTTCCTAAAGATTCCATCTCCAAAGACAGTCAAATCAGTCTTCAATATGAATCTGTGGGGGACACAATTCAGACCATAGCATTCACAATTGCTTTCCCTTAAATTAATTTCCTTATCTGCAAAATACTTTCATTCCATCTCAACAACCTCCAAAGTCTTAACTTATTCCAACATCAGCTTTAAAGTCCAAAACCTCATTTAAAGATCATATAAATCAGATATGGATGACACACCAAGTAAGATTCAACCTGAGGCAAAAGTTCTCTCCAGCTGTAAACCTGTGAAACAAATTACGTGCTTACAAAATGCAATCACAGGGCAGACAAAGCACAGATATTTTAATTTCTAAGGGGAGAAATAATTTTTCCTAGCAAGAAAAATCTCATGAAATCTTAAGGTTTGAGAATAATTCTCTTTTGTTCAGTGGTTGACTTTCTCGCTCACACAATAACCTTAGGTAGAGGTTCCACTCCATGACTTCATTGGATGGTGCCCTGTTTCCAGGCTCTGCAGAGAGAGCCTTCCAGGGCTCTGGATGATGACAATTTAGTCTGTTGAAACCACATTACTGGCCTCATCCTTTCAAACTAATTGAGGCATCTCTGATAATCTCTGAATCACCTTTGGGATCACACTTCCCTTTTCTTGAAGAACTGCAAACATTTGTAGCAAAATGTCTTCATTTTCTAGTCCTGAAGATTCCAAGAAGTCCCAAGACTTCCTTCACACTATCCTTAGTGCTCTTTGCCTAGTCCTAGCAGTATTTTTGTTTGTATAATCCCATCTCTTATTGGCTTCTTCTGATGTGGCTGATTAAATTCTTGGTCCACACCCATACTAA